>VBVR01000043.1:0-95941 GCA_011638315.1 Tetramorium parvispinum
TTGCAATATTATTTAAAATAATACTTGCTTTTCCGTCAAAGAAAATGATTTAGTGCAACGAAACAACTAAGTTTTTATTCAATAAAATAATGTTTTGTATATACAAACGTTTTTTTTAGTTAAACAAATATAATTCAAACAAACACATTTACTAAATCCAAAGAAACGTTTCTCTCTGCGTAGAGAATTTAGAACACATTAATTAAGCCGCGTTGAAAAGTGACGTGTTAGAAAAAAAGAAGTAGGAAAAAAGCGAGCGCATTAATCCGTTGAGACTTACGACGCATTTTAAAATAATTAAAATTGTTAATAATTTTATCCCCGTTTATTTAATATTATTCTCTTTGTCACGGGATTCAAACGGCAGGGGCGAGAACACACATATTTCATTCGTATGCTGTTTGAGGTTTTACATTCACTTGCAAAAAATTGTTATGCATATGTATGTATACATATGCATGAGAAGAGCTGAAAAATTCAAACGTAAGATTTAATCCAAATAAGTTGCGCGAATGCGCGCACGACAACAAAAATGAAAAATTAGTTCACGTAGTTAGGAATGAAAGCCTTAGCGAGTGAAATAATTTCTTGCGGGATGAATCGCGCGGCAAATGTTTGGCATAGATTTTCGACATAGAGAGTATGCGAAATTATCGCGTGAAACGGAGAAATGACTTGTCTTACTGCACGAGCAGATTAAGAAAAGACGAATTAAAGAGTTGACGCATTCATGAATAATTATTTAATATGGTACACCTTCGTGAGCGCAGACTGCTAAAGTTCGTACATGCAATTTAGGAGACAGAAAATGAGATATAAAATTAATTTAAGCCAACTTAATGGAGGCTGTAAGGCCACTTTTAACTCTCTTTTGAATAATGCATGAATCTCTTGAATAAAGCGAAAAAATACGTGAAGCGTGAAGCCGTAAGAGCGTAAAAAATTTAAGAAGAGAGGCCCGGCAAATTTCAACGTGCCTGCGGATATAAAACGATGTGCACGCAAGTATTGATGAGATGCATAATTAATAATTATTAAAGATTTGCAGTCGAAGTGGAAAATTTTTATATTTATAAGAAATAATTAATTAACGTAAATAAAAAATTTATACACTATTTTAAAAATCTTGTTTCGGAAAATATATAAAAGGAAGCTACAAATCCATGTGATGTACAAATGTTCAATAAATATTGTATTTTTTGATAAATGCAAGATTTCATCGTGATATTACGAAATTTATAAAATATTATTTATATAAAAAATATAATTTTACTTTCATATTAAATTGTTATTCATCGTTAAGAAAGTCATCAATAAATTATATTTTGTCAAAATGAATTTCATCAAATATCTATTTGCTGCTATTTTTAATTAAGAAAAATTCGTTAAAAATATTGGCTCCATGTTAATTTTCGTATCTGCATTTAGAAACCCTCTATGTAATTTAAAATTTTAAATAATTATAAATTAAATACATATTATTGATGAATAAGGTGTTTTCCTCGTCTGAATAAATTAATTCGCTTTATAAAAAGAATACTCTATTTATATTTATATTTAAATTATTTATACACGTTAAATATAAATAATCGTAAACCAGAAATCCTATATCAGTTGTTGAAAATATGCATTAAATGATTTGTTTCATTTAATCAATCATGTTTGTCTCTCACGTTATCGATCACAATCTATTGAAAAATAATAACGAATAATATTGGAGGATATAATTATTATTTCCTATTTTCCAACAGAGATGAGAATGCAAAGTTATATGTCGATGATTATATATAAGATTATAAAAGAAATATAATGTAATTACGCTGATCGAAATCTATGTAAATTGACATATTGCTGACGAATCTTGTGATGCTGCGACGTTTACGCTAAGCAGCGTGATCAATTTACTGCGATTATTGATTGATTTACGATCTTATTTCATGTCGATTGGCATTTGTGAGTTGTCAATGTCGCGCGCATTACGTCATGCACGACGTATTGTGATTTATCTTTGCAAGAGCAGCTCCTTATTCTATGAGTAGTAGATACTAAAGTAGTCGATCATTAGTTAGGAAAATAGATTCAACTGATCGAACATAATAAAATTATTACGACTAGATACACAAATCAAATCGTAATTAAATCCAAATACTGAATTAAAACAAAATACGAGACTACAGAAGGATGGGATAATTTTATTACTTACGTTTATATTTGTGCAAGCGAAAGAATATTATAAATAACGAACTGTTTAAATTTTTACTACTTTAAATGCCATCAATGTGATTATATAATGGGCCGTCAATTAACAGAGCATTTATTTATTTATTAGCAAGGAAATATTTACAGTAGCAGGAAGTATTACAGTAGTGTAACCACATATTGATCAGCCACAATGTATTATTGAACTACATAATGGATGCCAATTATAAAACAACAGTCAATATTTAATCTAACAATAAAATATGTAATTTCAGGTAACACGTAAAACTCTCTTTGATTACTGAAACAGCTGAAGCAGCCCAACGCGAGATTTCCCCAGCGATTTTCTAGCGATACGTAAGCGAGTGTTCGGGACGGGATCGTGTATTAGACAGAGATGTGAAAAATGAAACAAACAAACCAAATCATACATGTCGCATGAGCTCTCGGACGATGCCGTTCCACTCGCCGGTCTCCGGGTCCCGCGCGCCGTATTTCCTGTCTGGTACCAGCTCCAACCGGTAGGAGAAGCCCACCTCCCTCGCCACCGCCGCCAGAAGATCCACGCAAAAACCATAAAATCGCGAATTCCCGGTGTAGTTCTTTTCGTGGTGCATCATCACGTACGGCGTCTCCTGCGTCCATGTAATGCGAATCGCCATACGAATCGGGATTCATGCAAGAATAACGGAAAGCGTTTTGAGACCGCCGCGGCGTAACAGGGATTTATGAGGAGACACGTTGGCGCCGACCATATCGAGGAACTTTCAATGGTTATCGCGCGTTTCTCGCTCGATTCATTCTTCCAAAATGGGTGGTACAGTGCCGGGTGGTGCCGGAGTCGAAACAGTAAAACAGTCGGCATTATGCGACAATCTATCTCGCCTCGCGTGTATCTTTATTTTTTTTAAAAGAGCAGAAGTTATTATGAATATATTTGAATATATTCCTTGTAGCTGCGTCCAAATGTCGCATAATTTTGCAATAAAACGTGCATAGATTTACATCAAGATATAAAAGTCTCCCTTATATAAATATATATTTTCTTAATTTCCTTGTCGTTGAAATGAGAAGTAAACAAAATTATTGCGCGAAATAGTGTAGATTTTATTCCAACGGTAACTCACCAGTATAGTAATGACAATCAGAGTTACATTCCCAATGCTAGGCTCGAAAAATGCCGCAGTGTCTGTGACGTTGACACCGGCGCCGGGACGCCACTCGCCGACCTAGTTTCGTACATAATTTTATATATCCATTTGACATTCGCTCTCCCAACACGCTTCCCGCTTTGCTTATGGTAAGGTCACAACGTACCTTGACGAGCGAGTGTTGCTTCAGTTTCAGCAGATCCAATTTAAACTGAATCCTGCGACCTTCTTTAAATTCAATAGGTCCGGAGATCCCTTTTATCTCGACCTGCAACAAAAATCGTTAGGGATTCGCGTTCGTGAGAGTGCTCTCTACTGTTACATGAAAGAGTTCAACTTTATTCCACGCGACGGTATATTCAGCAGATTGAACTTGAAATAACAAGCAGTTTGTTGAGCAATGCTCCGATAAAAATGTCCCAATTATCCTCATCTATTCTCAGTTCTCATTCAATTGCACTCAATTGTACTCAATTGTACTAATAAACGAAATTCGATTTAAGTTTCAGTAATTTAAAGTTTAAATTTAACAAGAATGGAATAAGAATATTTTTTTAAAGACAAGAAAGAAAAATTGTAAAATTATTCTAATACTAGGATCGTAAGGTGTGAGATAAAGCGTTGGGCTATTATAGTGGCAGGTTAACTCAGGATGAAGATCTTCTTACGTGCTCCATATAAACTGCGAACTACATTAAAATGCGATGCAAGACGGATGCACATCGTCGGTGTAAATCTCTAAATCTCGGCCCGCAGCAGCGTGCTTTCCGGCGCGAAGACAAAACTCGTGGTGTAGTGAGTTTAGCTAACGGCTAGCGGTCGTATTACTGGCTCAGAAATTTTCCCGGTTGCCTTAAAAATTTTTGCACTTAGAAAGTCGTTACCGCTTACGTGAGCTTGAATCTCGTAAAGTCGTTAAAGCTTCTTCTCGAAGAACTTACGCCACTCGTACGCTATTCGGGCAAGTCATATTCACCGGCTTCCGGTAAAATGCCACGGAAATCTGCGAGACTATCGACGATTGAGCGATATTAAGAGAGTGACAGGATATTAGTGAGGGAAAGAGGTAAAAGGATACATATAGTTCTGGCGGAGATCATGGAACCCATGGACTTCGAACGAAAAAGATCGTCGAAGTCGAATATTTTTCATACAATTGGCAATATTATTTGAAAGAATTTTTACTTCCGACTTTTCTCGTTTTTCGAGATAGAGCTTGAATTAAACAAGTCAATTAATTAACATAGTAACTATCATTTTAAAAAATCACCTAATTCCGACGAGAGAGGAAAGATTACTGTTTGCTGGAAGATTTATTTAAAAAATTTTTCAATTTTTTATGATATTTCATATATTACACGTTGATTTATGCTGTAGTTTAGTTTATATAACCTTCTATTTAATTCATAACACTTTATTCATCATTATATCATTGCACTTTAAAATTTAAATATTGATCATGTATTTTAACTACTCTTATATTTTTTGTAATAAGATTTTTTTGTTATCAAATAGAGGAAGTTACAATTTTTAGCGATACACTCAAATTGAATAGCTTTCATATTTTTATTTTTTTTTCCTACATATGCAATATGGCCGATATGTTTGCTAAACCGCAAAGAATTAAAAAGGAATAACTTTGAGTAAAAAAAGAAAATGGAAAACGGCTGTGTACAAAAATATAAATAATAGAATTTGCGTTATAAGAATTAACATATAATTTTTACTACCGTTTAAACATCCATTACAAACTACCGTTTATAATGAACGTTTAAACATTAATACCGTTTATAATGGACGTTTAAACATTGAAAACTGAAGACTAGATTTTCTTGATGCTTCTGGGATTATACTCTTCTATACCTATATAACACAGACTGTACCTCACAAACAATGCCGGATATAAGAAATTTATTTTAGCTTATTTTTGTGGCTGTAAAAATTGTCCCGTGCCTTTTTTTTTAATCGTCGATTTGCTTTTTCGTGATTTCCGATTCGCGAATAAAATCGCAGTAAAACGAAGCAAAAATACATTCAGTTCTTCATAAGTGAATCAAAATATGAATAAAAATATAGAGTACTTGAATAAATATACCTTGCAAAAATAAAAATATGAGAGCAAAGAGATTTCCTCAATGGCGCTTCGTTTTTGCGGGATAATGCAAGAACAGTAACGGAAAATGAAGCAGAGCAAAATAAACGCGAACTTAAAGTTTGATTACTTCATTAAGTAGCTTTCGCTGAGAGAGAATTTATGATTTCTCATTGCAATTGCCACACAATGTTTCCACATTTTTCTTGAACAGGATGGCAAGAAATATTATAGTATAACATTTGTCTTTAATCTCTCTCAAAACCATTAATGTGGTCATTCTACATTGTGCTTCTTAAAAGTTACGTGATGCATAATATTCCAATATTAAAGCAACATATACATACTCACATCACATTTACCATACCACCACATTCTTTTGCATTATATATAGTTATATATTTTTCGCGAATGTAGCCAAGCTGACTGTCCACCAGATTTTTCGTCAGCGCGTAACCATAAAGTGTGAAATTAACGTATGAAAAGCGACATTGTACTGAATTAGCAACATCGCATGTTTTAAATATATTACACCGCTGCCCTCATAAAATATTCATAACATGTAAATTATGCTACTGCATAAATGAATGTAAATGTAAAATGTTATGACAGTTTGCAAACCGCGACTACTAAATACCACTTCACGCGCATTTAAACGTGCTTTGTAATAAATTAATAAAATAAATAATATCGTCGCATCTATCCTCATGTATCAAGTTTTATTATCCAGAATTATGAATTCGTCCCGAGTAAATGAAATGGTTTAACGCGGCTATTGAATCACTAAGTGTTTATTCATATGCACGGTTTCTTTTTCAATTGATTTGAGATTTTAATTCTCTGCTAATAAAATATTGCAATATGTTGGCAGAAAATACGAGAAGAAAAAATTGTTACTAATTTAATCTGTTGTCTATTGTTTTTGTTAAACATTAAATGATAAATGATCAATTCTTTTTCGAAGATAACTTGGCGCTTTCACCTACTCGTATAATTTCGTACAATTTCTTGCCATTCTAAGAAACAGCGTATTGTAAAATTCTCGCAGCCTAATAGCTTCAATTTTCTTTATTGCGCTCAAAATTCAGGTGTGAGAGCGGGCCGGAATAAACGATCGGTAAATTCAGCGCGATATCCCCAGCCACTGTCCGGCATTTTCGTTTTCGCGAGGACTAGGTCTAATTAAAGCCAAAGCGGAAGTTACCACCGGATTGTCGGGCGTGACTTAAATCCAAGAGTGCCTGCCTTCCGCGGCGAGAGAACGTCGTGGAGCAACGGCGACGACGATGCGACGGTTGCTCACCGTAGCATCGGGATAATTGTAAATTGTTATTACGAGAGACACTCCTTTTGTCTGCGAGAAAATCCTCTTTCATGGACGGACGTGGTGCGACGACGACAACGACGACTTTTATCATTGTGTCCTCTTCGGGAGTCTCGCGTCGTGTCGCGTATATCCTGGCCACGCGAGCGGAATATGAGAAGTCGTCTTAAAAGCGAAATGCGTCACACGACACGAATCTTGTGGCACATTTTGGCCTTATATATAGAGCACGTGATGCCGTACAACCGGCAAACAGATCTCATATCACGCGGCAAAAGCGGAAACGCTATTCAATGAAATCAGGACGCCGCGAGGGAATTTGGTATATTTTACAAATTTTAGAAAGTCTATTCGGACGATAGTAATAAATCATACTAAAGATACGTACATATCCTTTTGAGATACGCGCAAGCCGTTTGGCGGACATTTAATTAATGAATGAGCTTGTAAGAGTAATTAATTATTGTATTGTATATATATTTCTTTATATACTGACTCTTTTATAATGGCTCGATTCATTGAGCAATAGTAGATCCGCACGAATGGAAACAATTCCATTAGTAAATTATTCGCGGGTGAACTTCGTTGTTCTACGAAGTTATTGCTGAACGAGCGGAAACGCTGCGCAGTACATTTTCGAAGCAATCAGTAACGCGGTTATTTTACGCGCATATGTGTAACTCTAATGTCGATACTGTACCTAATTTCGTTTGATTTATGTATTTACTTCGGTAATGAAAATGAATTAAATTCTCGCATTCCAAAAATACAGTTTGGCAAGAAAGCTTTCACTCGCAAATCGCGAGGAGAATAAGAAGTATCGAGAAAAAGAAATAAGGATGGGAAAGAACAGCGAAAACTTGAATCGACAGTTAGTAAACACCCTATATATATGATTTAACACTTTTCCTCGTCGATGTCATGCGGACAGGTTGAGCTCTCTCGCTGGTGTCGTAAAAAAGTCACGACCCTGCAGAAAGGTCGTTTATTTTTCTTTCACGTGAAGGGATCTTTTTTTCTTTCTGTTCGAAGGTTAAAGAACGGAATATCACGTACGTAATAATACATGGTGTGTACATTTTGGTAGAATATATTCTTAATAGTACACAAAATAAAAATTTAACGTTTTATAAATTACGTTATTTGCTTGCCGTATTTGTACGCGAAATGGAAGGGAATATTTATCTCGGGAAAAGAGATGAAGATTGCACGAAGATACACAAAAAGTAGCAGGTAAGCAGGTATTCATCTAGCAAGAAAAGTTGTAGTTTCTCGGGCGTGGAGCGAGAAAAGTCACCGTATCGCTAAATTTAGACACTTATACTTCAACCGTGTACGTACTGAGATAGCGTCTCTCTTTCTGTCTCGTGAAACTTCGTTTTGCAAATGAAGTGCATATTTGCAGTCACGAAAAGCTACTGGATGAAAATCTCGCTAAGATGTAGAGAAAAATCAGGGAAAATTAAAGAAATGGAACAAAATTGGAAATGCTTTACATGTTTCATACCAGCTACAAGGTATTATTAATTTAAAAAGTTATTTTAAAGAGATATTAAAATTTAAGAATTTTTATTTATATATGTTAATTATATCGCTTCTTATATTTTCCATAGGAATATATCTTTATTTTTTAATTGATTTATTTTATAATAAAAATGATACGTATATACATATATATATATATATATATACAATACCTACATTATATACATATGTATATATATCTTTATTGTATATGTATCTATATATGTATGTATGTATATAAAAAATTCTATTTAGTTATTTGATTAATATATGTATAAATGGCCGATATTGGAAATTAAACCGATTACAGTTCTTTGTTTTCAATGTTATTCAAAATTTCCATTATTATTCGTATTCCCTGTGACAGAATATCAGAATGAATTATTAATGAATAATTCATTCTGTATGTACACGGTATGATTCTCGTACACTCGTTGCTTGAATTTTGATATGGCCATAATACTACGGATATACAATTATGCATTGCATTTCCCAGAAAATTCGTAATTTATTGAATAATTCTCGGTGCTGTTATGTGGAGTGCAATTAAATAAAATTCCGATAACAAAAATATATGTTACTTTAGAAGGCTATCATTTGTGATATCGAATGGATGGATCTGAAAATAATTACTGTAATGAGAATCGCTTCCAACACTTTAAAATACTCGAATTTCTCGAATTCAAATCATTCAAATAGCCCGAGAGTGAACCAGATCGAGAGAGTTGCGAACGCGCGTTGATCTTGTAAGGATTACTTTCAATCTCCTTGAGCGATTTAAGATTCTCAGCAGATCCATTTGAAAATTAAATAAGATCGATGGGATGGCAGACACGATAGAATCGTCTTGAAGACAAGGTAGGAATCAATCGAGCTTGACTGCATAAAATTGAGTGAGCAGGAACGAACACAATGAAAAGTTGATCGTTTCATTCCTAAAGATAAATTCTTTGTAACATAATCAAAAAGTCGAAACTTTTTTCGTGCCATTTACAAACGCAGCTATAAATTTAAAACAGCTCTTTCAACCACAGTATATTAATAATTATGATACACACAAAGTATCGTAAAAGATATTTTCACATATTAACGATGCTGGGAATGATAAAAATCATACAGTCAAAATTGAACAATTTTTAACGGTGGAAACGTTGAAAACGTGGTGTTTCACGTCAATATTCGATCTTATAAATCTCGATCTAAGAGAAAAACAGAGAGAATCTCAATACAATAAAAAATAAATACAATAAATTCTGTTGCATATATCGGTTTTGACAAGGAATGAAATATTGCGCGGACTTTAATTTAGTTACGGATTTTTATTTATCGTTTCCAATCTCTGCCCAATAACTGTTCTATACATACGTCTGTTGTGTGTCAAGGCGCGAACAGTATAAGTTTATTAGCAGTAAAACGCAAGCGTCTGCACTGCTTTAATTAATCCTGCACTGTTTTCATTAATATAAAATCACCGTTTACAAATTTACCGTCTTTTTTGTGAACGGCGTATGGATTAATTAAAATGTCGTTCGGTGTCAGCTTATTCCAGCGAGCGCAGAACGGTTCTTACGGAATTGAAAATGGAACTAGGGATAACAAAGTACGGCCGTAAATTAATGGACCCGTCTCTGCCCCAGTTAAAGCTACGAACTTGGACCAAGTCGTGAAACAACGGAGGACAACTTCCAGTGTTCCTGACGGGAATGGCCGTTGGGACGCTGTAAGGCCGTAAACGACCTTTAAAAAGTATTACGGTCGTACGAAAGACCGCGGCAGAATTAAGCGGTAAACCGCCCGAACGTGAACACCTAATTACCGCGGCAGCCTTAATCACGGTTTTTTCAGAGGAGGAAGTAAGTCCGCGCTGCATATGTCGCCGGTATTTCTCGACGCCGCGAACATCGCGATGGTACGCGGCGAACACCGCTGAAATTGATATTACATTGTGCGATATTACAAAGAGTCACATGTAATTCCATTCGCATAATTTAATTAAAGCCAGCGCTATTTAATTAACCGAAAGGTGAATTTGAGCTTTGACTATTCCACAGTCTCTAAAGTGGATTAGGTAATTTATCACGCAGTTCTACCCTGTCATAAATTTTGACGCGAGCAATTCCGTATTCAACAGGTTGGTAAGGCAACTATATAGACGCGTACGCGGTATATCATTATAGTTTAGACGTTAGTCACGCGATATTAGGCACCGATTCGCACGTGGCACGAGGAGCACAGTCGAGAAGTTAAATGGCCGTGTCTTGCAGGACGCGCGAATTTAAATCGCGCAATAAATTATTTAACAACAATGTCCTTCCTGTTATTCCCGAAATATATCTTCCGGGACATATTTTCGTTCCTCGGGCGAAGGACAACGGTCTCGCGTTGACGCCGAGCGTATAAACTGCAAGAGCGCGGCTTATCTGCGAACGTTTAATTAGGGGGAAAAGTCAGCGGCTCCTCGCCACGGTGTAATCTTGTCTTCGTGCTTTCAGAGTCCCCGTGCTCTCGCGATTAATCAAGCGCTTTCCTGCCCTTGGCGACTTCGCCTTCCTGTCTCGTTGTGTTTCCGGTTGTGATAAAAAACAGAGAAGCTCGTTTACTACTATGCGTTTTACCGTATTCTTCGTGCTCACTCGCCCCAAAGTAAATACCTTAATTACATCCCCAATTACGCCACGGGAACGACGGTGTTTGTACGTTGGCGGGATACTGTGTTATTGGCGAATGTCAGTCTCGCCAATGTGATCTCTAGCGAGAAATTACCGCACTGTCAATTGCATTGGCAGTATAATTAACGTCTAGACAGAATGTTGATTGGCGGGATGTCGATATTATAATGGCTGATAGATGATGCATCGCGAATTAATAGTTATTGGATACTTATTTCAAGTGTGTTGGATTATTTTAAGGGTAATTTGATGCTGGATGACATTAATATTCGTGTCATTTTTTTATAACATTATTTGACATCAGACATTTTTTAATTTTGAGCTAAGACGATTGCAGAGTTGTTTAGATGTCTCTTTCGTGTGCGATAATTGAACGCCCGTATCTTCTCGGGATTTAGAAGATTATTGCCAATGGGAACACTTTGGCGGAGGCGCATTCGCGCGACACCGTATCTCGCGCGCGAGCTTTGCCACGGCAATTATTTCTCGTTCGGTTCAATTAAGCCACTCGGCTGGAAGCATAATGTCGTTCCGGCAAGGATTTAGCAGAATGCTGAAATGCCCTATTAGAGAACAGAAACTAACTCGGTTATACCGCGCGGCAATTCCGAGCTTCGCCCTAGGACATTCCTCGCTACCTAGTTACGATCGTCCACATTCGGAGGAACGGATCCTCGATAACATCACTCGCGGGAACGTTTATATAAGCTAGGAATGTTTTCGAAAATCGAAATCTTCACACATGTATTTCGCATAACGTTATTTGAAAAACGCACATCTGTGGTTATCATTTATTTATGTAATTAACATGAACAATTGTAATAAAATTAGCTGACGCCGTAAATTAGTTTTTCATTATTTAATTAATAAAAAAATTAAATAAAGTTTATAACAATGAAATACAATTATACATGACGCGTACTGCTTTATAAGAATAAATAAAGAAAAAGTAAGTATTAAGCTCATTACTCGAAAACATGAAGTCGGATTGAGATTAAAATAAATTACATTGAAAGAAAAATGAATTTACATATTTGACTTCGCGACGAAAGTTTTATACACACTTTTATTAAAAGCAGTCCAACAGTCCAATCGCAATGCTTCTTGAGAGATAACGTATTGGCTCGTTCTGTTTGTACGCTATGAAAGCGTATCAGCTCGTTCCATCTATCAGGAATGTCGTAAAGTACAGCTACGGCGTTAACGGGTGTCGCAGAGTCAACAGAAAAAAATCTATTAAAGAATGTCTCGCAAAAAGGCAGTTTTACCGCGCGTACTGCATTCGCAGCAGAATCTGATACACGGGAGAATTTGACGCCGGTGTCGTTCGTGCACGCGCGAGTGTTCTGAAATTGAATATCGACTATTGAACGCGCTGGGTATTGTTAATGGCAGCAAGTTGACCGCGCGTTGGGGAAACCCCGGTTACTCTGGCGCGCCGCCAAATGTTATCTAACTTAAATGCCGGCCGGCTGTCATTAGCATTGCAAAGTGAGGGCGAAGGTCATAAATATAAACGTACAAACAGCACTCTTCGCACAGAGAAGAATCGCTGTGAATCCGATTGGTGTCATCATGGATTTGCGGGTCTGAATTTTGTAGGAAATTATTTCGCTCTACTTATATGAAAGAAAAAAAAAAAGAAATTCTGTTCTCGTCAGAATAATATAAAATAATATAAAATAGTGCTCACATCACGATAATATTAACCGCTACCTACATAAATGATCTTCCACGAGCGAGAACAAAAACTGCTGCTGGAAAATCTGTGTAAATCGTTAACGCAGAGATGCATTGTTTCATCGCTACGTTGCACCGGGCACTAGGGTCTTTCCACTCTTTTAGGAGTTAATATCCGTAACATTCTGCGAAATAAGCTTACTGCATAGCGATTATATTAATAATGTATGGTCTCGTGCCGTGTGCGTCCAACATATAAAGATCAAGTAGCCGAGAGCGCGTTACGGCGTGTGTAATCTCTTCAGACCGCTCGACAAGCGCTTTTATGAGCGATATTAATCGCGTTATACCGCCTATTACGCGCGAGCAAGTAGAACGAGAGCAATTTGACCCGACGGTATCCGCATCTCTGCAAATCCGGCACATTACGACGCGTCCAAGCGAGTGCTATCTAAATCCTCGAGGATTTAAGAGCCGTCACAGGCCGGCTTAAAGCAATGGCGCGAAGAATGGATATTGTAATCACTTAAGGAAGATCTCTGCTTCTATGCGTAAGTAATTGAGCCGTCAATGTGAATCCATGCCTCGCGAGACGTCGACGCTCGGATGAATACAAAAACCATTTATTTACGACTCCATCGTACGAAAATAAAGTAATTTCCCTCCAAAATTTTCGCATATTAATAATAAAATTATATACACTAGACGTTCAAGAAGCTTAACGCTCATTTGAAATAAAACTTAATTCCAGATGTCACAATGGCCTTATCCAAAAAAATTTTCAAGAAATTTTTATCTTTTATAGAAAGCTGAGATTCTTTTAAAAAATAAAAATTTCTTCTTAGAAATAACATATATTCAATTATTTGAGAGCGAGATATGCAGATTCTGGAGCAGAAGAATAGAGAACAAGAAGGAAAGAAAGCATCAATATCAATAGGGTTAAAAGAAAGGAAAAAACAAAAGACCACTGCTGGAAGGGGTGAGATTGCAATAGGTAGCAGCGGAGCATAACGGAGAGCAATTTTGATAAGCGGTCATCCAAAACATTGCACAAGCTCGTGGATGCTTTGGCGAAGATGGAAAAGGTTCGTATGAAGTGGAACACGAGGCATGATAAAAAAAATATGCCCACAATTTTAACATGTGCTGGAATCGATAACCGCAATAGCACGCTGTTGCCGCACATTCAGTGTTCTCGCATTCTGCATTTCGCATTTTGTTTTCATTAAAACTGTGGATTCTGGGTGGCTAAACAAGCGTGCGCAAAGCGGAATATCGAATATAATATAGGAAATGTCCAGCAGAACGTTTATGATCATTGCTGAAAATCGCTAGTCAAATTGCTTGATAATTCGACAATGGCATAATAATGGTTGAAAATCAATTGCGTGTGCAATAAATTCTATTTACTTGATAATGACTAACCCGTAGCTTATTTTTTGTGTTAAGTCTGATAACAAATCCAATAATATGAAAAAATCATAAAAAAAAAAATATTTAGCTATCCGTACAAAAAATTAAGTTTTTACCTTCTGAATGAATCCTTTTGGATTTTTATATCCTATATATACACATGTGTTATCTCTTGTTCAGATTAAAAACTAATCAGATGTAAAAAATTAATATGCTAAAAAAATGAGATATTATATTTAATTGTACTGCTGATAAATGGAAAACATTATAATAAAGAGAGCATTAGCACGTTTCAATAGAGACGTTTTTTTTCCATACAAGAGAGGTTAAGTAACAAATATATTTTTGTATTAAATTAAAAGCTAAATTAATTTCTGTTTTTTTACTCAATAATTGTAAATACCATTTTTTTCATAATTGATAATCGGTTCTTAAAAAAACTGCATTTTCATTATTTCTAAAATAATTTACAGATTGATGTTGCTCGCGCTTCGCGTAAACAACAATATGAATACAGTCTATAAACTCTCTTGTTACAATATTTTTTAATTTAGAATTTAGGTGATATCCATTTTCCATCAGAAGATCAACATTTTATATTGAAAATCATGATAAAAATTTTAACGAGTAAACATAAAATATAGTTTAAAAATAAAGAAAATTAAATTAAATATAAAATTGAAACAATTCAAATTTACGCCATGTCATATACTTGGCATAAATTTCCGCAAAGATCCGGTCATCTATGTATTTGAATGATAGCCTTACCCGATTTAAAAGAAACAATAAAATATTAAAATAATATATTGAAAATATTAAGTTTTAAGCCGAAATCAACTTAGCACTTAAAGTGTTAAATATCGCATATCGAAATATGCGACGATAAAACAAATAGAGAATCGGCAAAGACATAACCGGTTAAAACTGATATAGAAAGACGATCGATTCATACGCCTGTCGGATTAGTCATTCATATGACTGCATTTCGAGCTTGTTGGCAATTATACAGAATGAAATACGCATTTAAATGTACTATGTGCTAGACACACTATTATCAAAGTAGAATATCTAAAAAAAAAATATGAAACTGCAAGTCTACGATTAATGGAACAGATATGTATATCAAAGCACTCTATCATATAACTACAATATATATATATATATATAAATCTCTTTAAACAAATTTATATGAAATGTAAATAATAATTAAAGACATGCGTACTTTTAATTAATGCATTATATATTGCCAGAGTACTAAATAATAATTAAATACAAATATAGAATTATGGTTTAATATTTTGAAGATTGGTATAACAAGATGATATAAAGCAGATTTATACGCATAAAAGAATATATGGTACAAAGAATATTTTTTCAAATGCAAAAATGCTGTTGCAATGGTGGGCTATGAAGGCAATTCCAAGGTAAAATCGTAGTGTTGGAGATGCGAGCGGCATATATACACGGAGAAAGATAATAAAAGGCCGACCAGCGTGCAATTGTAACGCGCGTCAGACCGGTTCTGCCGCCATGAACGAATTTTCTGTCCGCTGAATCGTAAAGGTACGAACGTTACGAGCGTGGGGAATTTCGTTTTCATCGTACGCTGCATTAATTAGTTGTAGAAAATGGTAGCATTCGGCTGCGTTCTGTGACGTTATTACGGAGAATTTATGAGGAAATTGAAAATACAATACGTTTCTTGCATAATAAAAATAGATGGCATCTAAAATTGTGAAACTTTCATATAAATTTAATATAAATAAGAAAACAAAAAGTTCTGTATTTAATATTTATTTAATATTGTATTTAATATTAAAATATTTAAAATATAAAATTATTATATGATTATTATTTATATAATACATCTGTATTTTAAATTTTATGTTATTGATTTTTTCTCTCATTAATTAAAAATTTTATATTTTCTATTATAGCTTCTATATATAGCTTCTATATATGGTCTCTCATATGTTTTATTCATTATAAGTAATAAATAAAGCGGGCTTCATACAGTACTCTGTCGAGATTAGATGCAGCACACATTGGCACATTCGCAGATAAACAACAGGATGCAGAATATCACAAAATTTACGCTGATTTATCGAGCAACGTTCGCGATTCCATTTTCACCGTAAACCAGCAAATATTTATTTATATTAGGCAACCCGTGCAAACAACAGTCTATATAATACTTTTACCGCAATCGTATCGTACGCATATGTTCCTATTCGTTTTCTGTATCGATTCGCCCATTATAGCAAAGTGAAGATAAAGCAACGCGAATTAGAAGTACTATGAAATTATATTCAACACAATTTTCGCAATATAATTTATATTATCAATATGTATATTATTCCTGGGATTGTAATTTATTTGAAAAAATTAAATGTGACTTTAATTAAAAATTATAAATATAATTTTATAACTTGTTAATCTCTAATGTTAATATCTAAAATTTTTTAAATAAAACTACGTGATTAATTAAAATTGATATTATTTTAAAACCGAAATATTATAATCTATCTAATAAAAATATAATAATCCGAAATCTAATACACGCAAAGTAGTTTTTCTGTGTTTTTGTATAATTTTATTTTTAAATCACTCTTTTTGTTTTTTTATGCTGAGATTGTTTTGAATTTTTGATTTCTTAAATTTTATGTGATGCTTTACTATGAAAGCTCTGTCGAGAGATAACTCGTCCTTTGTGTAAATTACCCCGTTTTTATTTGCTACAAATATAAAGAAAGAGACTCTGTCATATGTCATGTTGGAAATCGCATCTTTACGTTCTATTTAAGATAAAAGAGTCACAAATTTGAAATTTCTATGAATAACTTTTATTATCGTAGTCTTACAGAGAATCCATGGCCACGATCTAATTTTATGAACCACGAGGGCTGAACAATTTTTCGGAAGCAAGTTTGTAAAAGCGAAATGCGCGGAGCCCCGTTAAATTAAACGGATACGCTCAGTTAAGATTTAATTAAACAGAGGTGAATATATGCAAAGATTTAGATATATAAAATTTCAAAGCTAACGATGGTTTCTTTGACAAATATTAATTTCCTCTTTATTAAAATATCGAAATATAATAAAAGAAAAAGAATGTTATAAATTAAATTTTAAGAAATCAAACAAATAACAAATAAAACTACGTTCTTTATTTAATTTTAAATGAAACTTATATTAATAAAATGTTTAAAGTTAGAGGGTTAGAGGGAGAGACAAAATAGTATGTGTAAGATGCAAAAAATTAAAAAAGCTGCAATAAATAATGAATTCTTTCGACGCTAAAAAGAAGATCTATTTTAAATTGATTAGAATCTATTAAAAGAACATCAATAAAATTTAAAACCCCTTATATACATATTTAAATGAAACCGTAAATGCCTCGCTAAGTGGAATACGCAAAAAGAATGCTAGAAGTTTGCGAAAACTCAGACCGTGCTACTTGGCGCCTCAATCAACAATCCGGCTAGTGTCGCGCGCAATATTCGTTTAACTTATTTATGGGAAATTTGGCGAATTGACAGATTTTAATCCGACGACCCACTTTACGTTTGTCCTTGCTGTCGGGCTAAATCGGGGTAAGAAAGTAGGATAATGCCAAAACGAAATAAACACGACTGAATACGCGTGCCAAAATTTCTACACAAGTGTACCGAAGATCCTTGAAAGGCGCGAGAACAAACAATACGAAATAGCTAATTCAACAATAAAAAAAACTCGGAAAGTCGCCAAATAGTTCTACCGCACTGTCGCGTGACACTTTTGTGATCAGGAGAAGGAAGAAAGGATGATATTATAGATACATCGAAGGTTCAGCGTGTTCCACTTTTGAATCCTTGCAGTCGCGCTTTTGCCTTATTAGCAAAAATGATAATGACTCTTTCTGCCGTATTTCAATTTCTCAAAATTTTACTGGATTAACATTTCTCGTAATATTTTTACGAGAGCAACAATTTTAAATATCTTCGTAAATAACTATAAAATAAAAGTTTCGTTAAGAAAGAATGCAGTGTTAGTGTAAAAGTATTTTTCACGATTGTAATAAAATTTTTAATCTCTTTAGCGTATCGATAAAATATCAACGTTTAAGAGATGTGTGTCTCAGTAATTAATTAATAAATTAAAGATTTCATACGGAATTTCGTTTCCTCTTATTTTCATTTAATTAGACATTTCAGCGTTGCTCGCAATATATTCTCCTGTATCGCATATCCGATATACATAAATACATTGCAAACAGCCGCATTTCACAAGTGAGTGTGTAATCATAGCTGATTACCGTATGCCGTTTGTACGAGCCATATCACATATCAGATGATATTTATTGTTCTCTCCACCGTGTAAGATGGATACGTATCTCGTTGCTGGGCGCGGCGTCCCTAATTCAATTTTGACATATTCGGTGTCATAATCTAAACTGCGTCGGCATGCCTGATGTTATGCCGGAATTCCAATGCCGGCGGAGGACAGCGGCACAAATATCCCCAGGTCGATTAGAGACCCTTCGACTGATATTGGAATTTCGCTATTAATGATCGCGCGCGGGTAATCGGCGCGTTCGATCGGGGCGAGAGGAGGCCGGAGGCTCGCTGGAAGTCGAGGAAGACGAGATATTACGAGCAGCGGAGCTTTAACCCTCGGGGGCCTTTCCTTCGCTGAAAATGGTCGGACTAGTGGCTAAAAGGGAGTTAAAGGGGAGAAGATAAACTTAACTAATTATGGATGCAGAATAGCGAGGAGACAGTGTGCAGCAAATGCGGACGGTCGCATTGTGCTACGTCCAAAGTATGCGATGTTATTTCGCTTTTGCGACGACAAACCAGGTAGTGCACGTGATGTTTGTCATGCTCTTAAAGTGGCGCGGCAGTTGGCTGCTAGTTGCTCTGCACGGTATTCCGGGTTCGTCGCACGCGTTTTCTTCCATATACGAATGCTTTAATTCGCGGAAAGTGTCTCCTTAAAACCGTACAGGCATTAACGGCTATCATTTTCTTCGTCAGTATAAGGCGATTCTAAAGCGATTTTTATTATTCTTGTACTTCTTGTTATTGCGAAAGTGCGCAGCGCGTTCGTCTTCGTTCACCTTCTTTCCTCTCTCTCTCTCTCTCTTTCTCGCTTCTCGTCGATATCTATCTTTGTTTCTTTCACAGAGCTCTTCTTGGTTCAACCGCGTTCAAATTCTCCAATGGTCTCTCGTGTCGGTGCATTTACCGTACGAACTTTTTATTTCCTAACAAGCAACGCGAAAGTCACGTACGCGCCGGGTTACGAAAGTCTCTGTACAATTCGGGAAAATTGAACTCTATGCGCCAGTTCAGATACGACGGACTTCCCGCTTAACGAAGGGTCGCCGAATCAAAATCGTGGAAACTGGATTAAATGTGTGTAAAAGAGAATCCGTTGATATAATGCACGTTTTGAGGCGATTAGTTGCAGAATTATTTCTACGTAAAATTTATGTGAAATATATGAGAAGTGATACATTTTAAACCAGAAATATTGCATATACACTAAGCAACAAAATTAACGCAACAAAAATTTATACCAAAATTTCACTCAACTTTCACTCAAATAATTGTAATTTCGCGAAAACTTATTGTGTTTGAAAATTTTTTTTTTCATTTTGAAGCTTGAAATCTCTACTTTAAAGAGAATTTATCAGATTTTGAACTTCTCTTTTCGCTACCTCTTCAAAAGTAAGGACGTGTTTCGTTTCCAAAAATTTTCATAGTTTGACGCGCATCATAGAGTCCAATGAATTTTTTTCGCAAATTTTATAAAAATTTTGTAGATCAATAGTACAATTATAATCGTACCTCAAACATTTCTATATCTCGACAATGGTGGGTTTTTTAGAACTAATGCATAGGACCACTTTTGATTAGTGTGTTACGTAGAACATATTCCTATAATTTTTAATTAATTTGGCTTAATAACTGAAAGGCTTTTTCCCGTGGTTTTGTGCCGGGTTTTTTGATCCGTCGTAACTCCGCCAAAAAAATCGTACAAACTTCAATTTTTTTTTAATTTAGGAAAAGTTCATATTTTACGATAATTTTTATAAAATTTGAAAAAAATTCATTGGATCCCGTGGAGAGCGTTAAATTATGAAAATTTTTGGAGATAAAACACGTCCTTACTTTTGAAGAGATGGCGAAACGGGAAAAGGAGAAGTTCAAAATCTGATAAATTCTCTTTAAAGTAGAAACTTCAAGCTTCAAAATGAAAAAGAAATTTTTTAAATACGATAAGTTTTCGGGAAGTTACGATTATTTGAAGTTGAGTGAAATTTTGGTATAAATTTTTGTTGCGTTAATTTTGTTGCTTAGTGTATGTATAATGCATATATTTAGTCATAATATTTTGAGATTAATATCTTTAAAAGGTGAAGGAAGAGAGAGAATTGAAATATTTCTTCTCTTCTTTTTCATAAAATGTATATTACATGTATTTATAAGATAAATTATTTTTCTCGAGAAAAATAATAAATTGATTAACAATAAAATATATAATGTGTAAAAGTAATTTATAATTGTAACATACAATTTAAATATATGTATAAGGTATATGTCTGTGTAATATGTTTTATGAAAGAACAATATTGCGATTTTCTCTGTCTCTAGTGGATATCAATCCTGAAACACAGCCGGATATCGTACCTTGTCGGACACGGGAACAGGAAGAATGTCGTACAGGTTGAAAAGGGGAAGTACAACATCACGGAAGGATTTGTGGCCCCTGGCTGTGACAGCTTTGGAATCGTCCATCATGGTATTAAACAATTTATCCGTCGCGCTACTGCTATACGCTAGTAACGTGGTGTACGAGCGACATGCGCTTGTGCGCAAAACGTTGATTGAAATTTATAGAAACGCGTTTTCCCACGCTGCCGGATACTCTCTTTAAAGCAGAATTATTAGAAACAGCTCATACCAGTATTAACCAGTATTAAGTTCAAGAAAATAATAATATGAACTGAACCTGATTCGATAAGATCGAATTCGAACGTTTAGCTTCAAATAAAAAATGTAAACGCATTAAAAATTACGAATGTATATTTCTTCACAACTATTTTAATTGTAAAATAATACCATATTAGAAGTATTAAAGAATTTTTATACAATGAGACTTTTCGGAATTCATATGCCCGGCACGTACACGACGATATCTAACGTTTCCTTTCGCACCATGCTAAATATTTGTACGAACTGAGCGGAAACTATATCGGATATCGTTTATTTTGGATGTCGGCCAGATCTTAGTGGCGGTAATTTACGGTAAGCCATCGCAGCATGTTTCTTCCCCCTCGAGGTATCTCTCGAGGCGGATCTGGCAAGAGACGCTGCTAAAGAGCGACGGTTGAGCTCCCGGGCGCGGATTTTCTCTCCTTCGACGATACCCATTCTCGGGAAAAAGTCGAGAGGCAGGTGGCGATGTCGCGGCAGTGTAGAGAATGTATGCGGAATGTGTTATGAAAAATTAAACTACGTCCCGTGGGTGTATTTACGGTGAGAACGTCTGGCGGTCTTGTAGCGCGGATAAGCATCGTTCCATGCCATAAAAACAGACTTTCGTAATATTTCGAACGCACGTTTATGAAAATCAACAATCACATTTACGAGATATATATTCAATATTATGTAAATTACATTAAATTTTACATTACATTCATTTAAATTTACATACATTTAAATTACATTCAATTTATTCAAAATTGTATACGAGTATTTTGCAAAGTATTTTGCATGTTTTCATTTAATCCCCCTTAATATAATGACAATTACTGCGCCATTATATTTCTTGAACATTACCTATTTTATATAATCCAGCTATATGCTGCCTAATATAATTCAAATAATTCAAAGTTGATGTTACATGTAATTTACACGTTATATATGAACATCGGTGTGGAGAAATGCAAAAGAGGAAAGCTTACCGAGTTGATATAGTTGGTGAGAGACAAGCCGCCGTCCCAGGGGTGCTCGAGCTCGCAGGAAATATTGGCGGGCCTTAAAGCATGGGATTGCTCCAGGGTACGTAATCCCACCGCGAACACCTGTACACTGTCGTACATTAACGCTGGTTCGGCCTGCAAAAATATGAATCTCGGCTTTATTCATTGCTAATGCTCGTCCAATAATACAAAGCGCATGTGTTTTGAGAAATGCGAATATTTCTCGTGATTAAATCAGAACGTTACTAAAATTATTTCGCTTTGGATCTTGAAGCGATTTATTTAAGAAATGGATATTGCTTAGCCATTAATATCAATAAATGTGAGAAAATTCCTGGAAGCATTTATATCGTATGTATTTCATTCCAGAATGCAAAATTATATTCAATTCATTAAGTTAGAAGTATTAATTATCACATTTTATTAACAATAGTTAATAACAATTTTAATTAAACAGCGTAATATAACAAATTAACAAACAAATATAATTGTAATAATTAAATGCGTAATTAAAAGTAAAGCAAACGAAATGAGGATATAAAAGGATTTTCGAAAAGCAAACGGGTGCAAATTATGTGCAGCTCGTAGCGAAATGCTCCGTTTATTAATTGTAACACTATTAGTAACGTGTGTGAGTTTATTTCCATGAATTATGAAATTCACGGTACGTTGCCGTGTCGAAGTTACGCGCCAGTTCTAATCTAGTCGTCACAACGACGGCGACGACGTTGCTGCGTTCTCGCAGCGACGGAAACGTCGGCGGAAAATGTAATATTCAGTGAGAAGAGACTATGGAAGATTTGATGGCGGCATTGCGTGAATTAATTTCGTTCACGCGTTATTTATTCCTGTCTCGTTGAAAGTTTGTTAATGATGTTTATTATAAACTCTTTCCCTTTTGCTTTTTTAAATTGTAATTACGTACAATAATCGCTAAAGAAAAGCATTTTTAGTAAACAAATATACATATATCATAAACTGTATATACTATGAGATTTGTTATAATTTATACATTTTCTTTCTTCTTGAGTGAAATATTTAATGTAAGAACAAGCAATGCGATGAAAGTATTTGGATTCATTAAAATTTTTACGTTATTACCTTATTAATTGCTTTTATAAAAACTATTACTGAAATTTGATACAGATAGAATTGGAATATTGATTTCTGACTTGCATGCTTTTCACTATGTAACAAATTAATATATTAATCCAGTGACTGCGTTTTATTAGACATTATAATGCAATAATATCAATACAAATCAAGTTAATGATAATAAAGGACTCATAAATAAACAAATAAATTGGCCTCGATAAAGACTATTCTAATTAAACCATTGTAATGATGTTTACGAAAATAATTTACAAACGGCTGTTCGAATAATTAAATAATATTGACACATTTATTAATCATTCGTATTATCACCGGTTTATAATTGTTAAAGAATTACATAGAATGATATGATGATTGATCATAAGACGTAAAAATTTTACTAGTACAATCGGGATGATGCGGGACAGACTATTAGCTTCCAGGATATTTTTAGTAGATGCTTCCGGTGACGGCGATCAATGCGAAGCAGTCACGTCGCGAATTGATTTCACTCGTATTTCAGAGTCGTGAAACGATGCTAAGCACGACGCGACCATTCCGCCTGCGACCGCTTCTCGTCTTCATTTCCTTCCCTTTCCTTCACGCTACGCGTTCTGGAAGGCACGTATTTGAGGCGGACAAACACGCGGAAGCATCCAGGAAACGACCGGCGCCCGTGCTTAGTCTTGCGCGTCTCTTCATCACTAGCTATATGTTCGCCCTTTCTGTTACGAGTAGTTTGTGGAGCTTTACTGTTTGCCCTGGACTAAAGTGCGACGTGTCCCCGCACCTTCCCGCACGTTGATTCAATATTGCGTTTTCGATGATGATGCGCGAATTTACCGCAACTAATCAACTTTCCAGTGCGATTTCAACCGATCTCGATGCTCTCGGTTCGGATTTTCCCGATTTCCGAGTGAAAGGTTTTTCACGGATCTCTCCTGGCATTTTCTTTAAAGTTCTGAATAGCTCTTCGAAAATTCTAACAATTGATCTCAGAGTGATGAAACGAAAGAGCTTTAGAAACTTTTTTGATTCTCGATTGAAAATTTTCTAAAGATAAAATTATCGGAAAAAATATTTTAATTTATACGTTATCAAGCAATATACATATTTCAGTATAAGTGAAGAAAGTAACATTGTCGTGCGCAAATATTTCCGCAACGTGATTTTTTTCAGATATCGAGAAGAACTTTTCGATTTGCACATGGTGAAGCTTTTTCGTGTTACATCCCCAGAGAATTAAGAATCTGATAGGAAAGCGAAAGGTCGCTATTTTATTTATATTATGCCAAGATTATATTTAGCTACGCGCAATGAGATTTCTTCAAAGGGTTAGATACTTTCAACAAAAAGAAGGCACAGACAAAATTGAAATAATTCAGAAATTATTCTCGAAAATGGAATTTTACATTAACATTTATAATTGCTTTTACAGAGTTTTGATGAGAATTTTAACAGCACCCAATTAATTCGAAATTCTGTTTAGCATCCTTAACGTTCTTACATTATTATACATAAACAATTGATGTTATTACTCTTATTAATCAGAGAAGATTAGAATATCGAAGCTCGATAATTACGTGAAAAATTTATAATAATTTCGCAATGTCCTCTATGTGGGATGAGTGGCAAAAAGTTATGCGTGCAATTTTGTTCGGTATTAGTTTACAAATTATCGATGTCAAGCGTGGTGCGGTTTTACAATTACGCTAAAACCTCCGGTGGTGCGCGGGGCAGCAATAATCTGCCGGAAAGTTTGTTCATTCGCGTGAAAGTTGATGAACTGGCGCTAACGTAATTTATGCGACAGGATACGCAAACGCGCGAGCACGACACGAGGATGAAGCGAGTGTGACTCAGGTGGGTGTGAGTATATCCTGCTTATCTTACCTCTGCCTGAGGCAAACAATAAAGCTCCAGCAAAACTATTTGTAGACGCAAATCTCATCTCGGCGAACTTGAAATCTGTCTAGAATAGCTTACGGGCTAACTGCGGGCAGTTATGCTCTCGTTTCTTTTTCTGCGGTAGCAAGAATATGTTGTTATAAGGGAGAAACTAGATTCACTTGAGAAATGACTCATTATATGATTCGTTATATCGCGATGAGAAATTTTAAAAATTTTTTCAATAGAAGGAAGCAACTCATTTCTGATCCGAAAGTTTCTCTCAGAGTTCTCGATTCGAAAGCAATATTGTTTCTCTATCTTTTAATAAGTATTCAATACTTTTTTCGTTATTCTCAAAAGAGAATTATATTTATCTTAATATTAACTTATCAGCTAACATTATGCGAATTATTTGCATATAAAAGTTAGATATGTAATAAAATATTTTATGTGGTACTAAAATATTTTTTAATGATATATTTCTTTCCTGTGAAATGTTCCATATAATTTCGCAAAAAAGTGTGCTTAATCCTTTGCTTTCAAAAGTCGAATTTATTACATTTCATTTTCATATTATGAATATCAAATTTTATTTCAGTAATGTCGAATTAATTTTGGCATAGAAATTCTTAAGAGTTTATTATATTTTTTTATGTTATTAAATCTTTAAACATGACATATTATAATAACACTTAATCGTTTCATAAAAAGGTTTTATTTAATTATCGAGTTAAAATGTTGAATTTATTGCAAAGTGTAAAATGTTAAATATATATATTTAAATAAATTTCCAGCTGAAAAAAAAAATATATTCATCGTAGATATATTACAAAATATTGATAAAGCTTTCTCTTAAAGTGCAGGTATATTTGAGAAGAATAATATAAACAATAGAAAACACGCTTGTAAAATAATGAAACAACTATTTCATTAATATTTCATCATATCAGAAACTATTAAATTTGAAAAACGTTTTATGTACATAAAGTTGTATGTCAATATTAATATACTTTATAAAGAGATTTCAATCAATTACATCGTCAATTATGCCTGTCTTTCGCAATTAACGTCAATGAGAGAAATCTTATTGAAATGCGTACGTGTCGAGGTGTCAAGAAGATCTGTCGGTGAAGATATCCGACGATAATGGGATAATGTGTGTTATATCATGTCATATTCACGTTGGATATCAATTTCGGTAGGCATTAATGCGAGTGCGAACTGATAGCTACCCAGATAACTGAAATCATTACATACGTATCAATCAATTAACGGCTACTGCTCTACGCAATTTCATTTATTATCGCGCGTCTCGTACCGCGAAAATTCCGATCTATGATTACGGATGTAGTAACGAATAAATTATGAAAGACAATAAAATCGTATCCTTGTAATATAATTCAGCGCGCGTGTACAGGTTTTTGTTTATTGAAATAATATACGATATACGGTATTGAGCTGTAAAGCCACAGCGTCGTCATGTGCAAACAGTAGAGGGGGAGTGATAGGTGTACGTAGAATAATGCGTCCGTCAATAAAATGATCGTTATATACGAGCGAATAAATTTACGAATTTTTCCGATCGCTGCGTTCATTCGCTGATCGGCCGTTGCAACGCGCCGAGGCGACGATGCGCGAGAGATCGATAAAGCTCGCGATGGCTTGCGGATTACTGAATCCAAAATAAGGCTGGTTGCGGCATTGTAATTTTGCAGCAATATGTGTAAATAATCATTATATAAAAAGATTTGCGATTTGCAAAACAAATGTAAGAAGTAGGTGCTTGTTCTATATTACATCGAGCATTTCTATTCGAAAAGCTTTTTTCAGCTTAAGAATTAGTTTCTTTTATATATTTGACACTGACAGCTCCAAAAGTGCCTATCCATTTTTATATCGTGTCTTTAATCAAATCGCATGCAATGTCCTGTTATTGAATTTATATTCCGCCGTATCGTGACAGTCGTACAAAATGCAGGCAAGTACTTTGAAATCGGGCACGTCTATGCCAATTTGTACACGTACATTTTCCCAGCCGCCGCACTCGGTCGAACAACATGGTCGAAAGCGCAATGACGCGTAAACAGAATAACAACGGGGAGTAACGGTACATATGGATATTCTGAAATTACGATCGTCAGAAATAATGAAATCGCATGTAGGGCCGGAAACGACGAGTTTTAATCGATGGCACGTGACTGACTCTATTCATCGCCGAAACCAAACAGTATTGACGGAAACTCATAAACCAACACGGGGCGGAAGTCGGCCATTGCAATAACCGCGAAACGGACGAGCCTGCTATCGAAGTAAACCCCTTTGATAGAGAAGGATAAAACGCGAAATTTCCTAGAGTTTGGCGCTTAACTAGCGAACGTTTTATGAGATAGTTTAAAACATAGTTTAATATAATCTTTCTCACTACAGATTATCGATTTCTTTAACTTTATTATTTTTAATCATTCTACCCATGTTTCTCCATTTTGCGAAATCGACATCTGGTCCCTGTATATTATTAAAACAAGTCTCGCGAAACAATTAACTGTAATTCAGGTACCATCAAAATGCGAGCTGGCACAGTTGCAGAATACGCGTCGCAATGCAATTGCGTACTGCAGGTGCGTGCGTGCGTGCGTGCGTGCCCGCGCCGCGGAAAAATTGCGTTCAACGCATCCGCTGAGTGAATTCGGGAACCGGGAGAAATTAATGGACGGCGATAGACGACGCGGTTATCACTTTTTTCCCCGTTGCTTCGACGATCGGGAAATCACGGAACCGTACGCGTCGATTGTATCGATTGCGGTGGCTCTCACCGATATCAAAACATTTTATCGTGGAGCCTCCATGAGATCTGACAATCCAATAAAGCGTTTCTCTCTCCCTCCGTCGAAAAATGGAACTTCACTTGGAACATCCGCCATTGAGCGCGATCGCTTCGCGTTGCCGCGTATTTAATTCTTTTCTCTAGCACATGCTACATGCGGGATATGCATTTAATTTCACCCTCTTTGAGCGAAGTTGAGTGAATTATTGTGATTACCGCTTAACAGAATTTCATTCACGCGGCACGCGGTTCGCTTTCAATCGCGAATAGATAAAATCTCTAAAATTAAAAATTTTTGATTTATAAAAAAATGTAATACAATCTTTTCATGTATTTTTTCATTAAGTAAATAGATTATCTGCAATTTTAATGATAAGGAAAAGATAAGGAATGATCTCTTTAATAATTTTCAAATAAAATTGCATCTAATTTAATATCGATTGTAACCAATTATATTGATGATTGTTTAAAGCAGTAGAAAGAAAAATGCTTCATGACGAACTTGTCGCTGGTTAATATGACATTTGTTGGAATCTGACCGATTCGTTGAAAATTTGTTTAAATTAAATTAAATTGAATTAAAATTGAATACGGTTCACTGTGTTTCCTATCAAAACGCTTACGTCTTATTATGCCACGTTGAGATGAAAATGAGATGGACGAACTCACGCGTATTATCAGAAATCTCTTAGTTGGATGGAAGTTGCGATAGTTGTTGCACCGTGAATACACTCTAGTTATCCGGAGCTAATTGGAGCGTGCTTTTAATTAGCCCGAGTCCAACCAACGGACAGGAATGGCAGTGTGGCTTTGCCTAATAGCATTTAACTCGAATGCGCATTGAGGCAATTTAAAGCTTCACATTCTTCGCGTGCATAATAACCAACGAAATTCGTTGATGTCACGCGCTTAAGTGTTACTCAAATTGCATTATTCACGCGCTAGATAATCACCATGCGTAATGAGATTCGCGATGTTGTCTTTATGATATTGAGTCTCCGATTATAATATATTAAGCAGCAAAATTTCTCTTAATGCATGCTAAAAGATAATACTATAATTATAATTACAAGAATTGTATTAAAATTTTTCTACTGCAAAATATCGCTCGAACGAATAAAATTTTTGCATAAAAAATATCAATGGCGTTATTTATATTTCCAAACAGATATTATGTTCATCTGATATATCATTCTTCAATTGTAATGTATTCAAAGAATTTTGTAACTGTGCTGTCATTCAAACATTATCTATATTTAAAAACGGTTTGCAATTAAAAAAGCTCACATTGCAAACAAAATTTAAATCGATTTCATGATTTCAATGATGGCAAATATTTCAATAAAATGTTCAACAAATACACACTTTCTATCGCATAAAATGCATTAGTAATGTTTCCGAAAAGCGCCAGTATATTGGTAAACAATGACGTTATGTTTCATTCAATAGAGTGATGATGTGTTCGGTCAATACAAACGACCGCATGAGACTGAATGGATTGCTTCATCGGTTGGGCATCCTGACGTCCTGGAAATTGGCAATCTCGTGTGAATAATGAAGAAACTGGCAATCGCGTATACGAGTCAAGTGTCCGACTACGCCAGATTTAAGTCTTGTCCAGGTTGGATGGATCGGTGGTTAGCCGTTGGGCATTCGCTGGCTCCAGTAAGCTCCCGTTCCGCGTTCGGCAAGGAAGCCGAAACTTTGATACCTCCTAATCCACGATCCAATTCCTGTCCGGATAATCGCGCCACGGAATTAGTTCGAAAGGGTCTGTCATTTGTCCGGCTCGTCGACCCGCCTCGTCTCTTTCTTGAAACGCGCATTTAACTTTGCGAACGACGACGACGAGTCTGCCTCACGACCTCGGTCCGGTCTTGGAATCGGTCTGTTCATTAGCATTTAAAGCGAAATGGAAATGCCTCGTCAAACTATAAGTTGCTGTCTTAGTTGTAAGCACGAGATCTTCACTTTTCTTGTCAGTTAGGTCAGAAATGTTGCAGGTGAGAAATCCGAATAAGTTGCAGATGACAATTAATTTGATGAAAGTTAAATATTATTTGCCGCTATGAATAGTGATGTTTCAATTTCAAAGCTCGATCTACTGAACGCTTATCGAAGTCTTTGTAAAAACGGAAAAGACGCGCAACGTCATATGAATCAGCTTACTTAATGTCTGACGACATTCATAAGCGCGAAATACGCGAATGGACGTTTCTCGCGCTACACGTATTTTCACTCATCGTAAATTTCGCCTTCGAGTAGATCCTTTTAAGTAAGTGTCCATTTACGGAATTCCGTTCCGAAAAATTCTCGTTATGAAGATAAATTTCTTCCTCTTAGTCTGACGTAATTGAAATAAATACTACTCGGAGCGCGGATTCTGAAACAAATCTTGCTTTATGTCGCAGGATTCCATAGACGTGAATTTCTTCCTCTTCACCGACCTGTTTGGCAAATAGAAATTTCTTTATGAACCCGCTGGCTTAACCAATCTTCCATGTGCAAGCTTCGCTTTCGTCCAGCCGGATAACGGGAAGAGAAACGATTATGGTCCTTATCCTACTTGCCACCGTCTACCAAGTCGGTGCGATTTGATTTGTTTAACTCGAAGGATATCTGTCGTCTTCTCAGGTAATCTTTAACTTAATCAGGAACCTAATGTAGATAATCTATCACAGCATATATTACACTCTCATCCATGTATGTATTATATATTACTCTTATATCGATGCATGCCTAGAAGTTATTATCCTATCACAAAAGATCTGTCGATAAGTATATCACGATAAAATTCGTGAAGCTTGCAGCATTTTCGTATAATTTTATGTCATACTTGATGGTATGTATCATTGACTCTATTTCGCAAAGATTTTTTATTAAATTCTGGCATTTTTGAATTCTTTAATGTACTCTTTTATACTCTTTTATATTAGAAAGAATTATAAAAATGGAAACAGACATCGGGTAATGTTTTTTAAAATATAAAGTTTTGTACGCCGATGAACATCATGGATGGACAACATTTTTCAATTTCAAATTGACAGTTTTTCAATTTTATATTGTAATATCGTGTGTATGCATATGATAGAGAGAAAGAGAAAGAGAGAAAAAAACTGAATACATTTGATATATTGCTTTTCTGTCGAAAAAAAAATCACGATACGTATAATATTATATTTGCTACAATAGTTGGAGCTGGCAATGTTTACTTTACTCTCAGCAAATGTAACAAATTCCTGCTACGTGTTCCGATGCGTTGTTTTCTTTCCGCATGATAAGAATCTAAAAAAATTGGCGGTATTTTAGCTTATTGATTTTTGTGCAAATTTTTATATTCCTTCCAAATTTAATTTGATAAATATTTACATTACACAAATAACGATATTATTTTTAATTAAATGCGTCATTTACGTTTTCTTTCTTTTTTATATGCTTCAATGCAATCCTTCAATTTGTAGCTATAGACGAAAATTTTATTACTACACGTATCATGTCATAAAGTTCTGTTGGCGCATTGAACTTCAATTGTCATTAATCCGTTGAGCCGCATTATGGAGCTGCAAATCGCAATTAATTGGGCGCGAGGAATTAGTTGGGTAGTGCGCAATAATGAACTTCTGTATTTTATGCGAAGAAAATTCGTATTGACCTCCCGTAATGACTCGTAATAATAAGCCAAGCTGTTTGCTGCAATCGTTGTAAATTGGTTGTTTGTAATCGGCCTGGTATTGACAGTTTAGCTAGCAAGGGATATAATTTATGATTGCGGAACAACTAGATTTATCCGAAATAGTAGGTTTTCGTATGTACATGATGTGCTGATGCAGCACACACCAAAATTAAAAAACTTTTTTTTGCTTTTGTTGTCCAATTGCTTCTCACACTTTATCAAATTTCATTATTTCAGCTTAATAACTGTATTATTACATCATTTAACTTATTATAAATTTATTAAAAAAATTGTTTAATACTTAATAAGCGGATAATATTTTACAACATAACAGACATTCGCGATTAGTAAAACATGTGTTAGTTTTTATGACTCGCCGTTGTAGATTTTTTCTAAAAAAGTTCCAGCCAGACCACTGTCATTCTAACCATATTTCTGACCACTGCAGTCGCCACGGGAACTTACCTTCCTAGTATGACTACATCCCGGTTGCCAAATAAAATAATAAAACCTTTCGAGTGCGAGATAGCCTGATTTATGGCACTAAGAGCAAAGGTTATCCACTATGGAGCAGAGGATTCAGTGATTCATTGGCCAAGCGGATTGGAGAAGAGTTAAGAGAAATATGAGACAGAGAGATAGAAATCTTGATGCCTGGGTTCTTCCTTCCTTTTCTCATTAATCCTCGCGTTAAGTGAAAATTAGTAATTAATGGCTACTCGTTATATTCACGTTCAAGGATAGTTTATAAATATGCAGCTTTTTCCCTTTTGTATGATCAGGAAAGGATATGTTTCCATCGTAATTAATTCTATTCTGTGTGTACGTGTATATATGTGTGCATACATCTTTTACATTTAAAATATGTTAAATAAAATTATTAATTACATATGTTAACTATGCAATTAATAACATAAACTAATGTAAAACATTATTCAATTACACATATTAAATAAAATTATTTAAGTATCAATTAATTAAATTTTAAGTGATCCTTTTAATGTTATATTTATTTAATTTATTGAAATAAATTATAAATTAAAAAATCAGTTTCATAATTTTCATCGAAAAGACAGTACATATTAATTATCGAGTAAACATTAAAAAGTGCTATGATAAATTATTAATATTCTTGTTATACTTCTTTTTTTTTGTATATAAAAAAGTTCTGGATGAAACAACTTCTACAAAGTTTGCACTGTAAGTTTGCAAAATTGCATCCCCAAAACATGCCTTACATCCCTAAAACATATATTCTTTTTTTACCGACAAAAGTCGTTGGAGCTTACAGAATTGCGCAATTAGGCGCGTCTATATTCACCAAAGGTGGTTTCTTCATCACGATTTGATGTAGATCTTTCTCATTACGCCGTTACATCAGCGGCTCACACACATCCGCTTGCTTCGCGTTTTCATTCGTGGACGAGACTGAAAAAGTCCATTTCGCCTCCGCGAGGTTGTTAGCTCTCCTGTGGAGAGAGAGAGAGAGAGCGAGGTAAGAAGGGAAGGAAAACGAAGGAGTAGAGGAAGCGCGTTGCCGGTAGTCGACGCGCGATCAGTATGCATCTGCGGTTTCCACGTTGGTGTAACAAGCTTCTTCTTATCCGGCTGCGTTCTTGTCTCACTCGTTCCCGTCGTGTAAGAGTCAATCTCTCGCTCTCTTCCTCTCTCGGTCTACGTACCCTCCTTACATCGTGCTTCTTGTGTAACCACCTACGTCTATATTTTCCCCGTCGAAGCTTGAGTCGTGGAGAGTCTAGGGGGAAAGTTAACCAGGTATGCCCTCCGCTTATCTCAGCGGCTGCTCTCGCTCGCTGGAACCCGCCTACTTCTTTCTCTCGACCTCCGACGCCTAAACTGCGTCCTATTTCCTTTTTTCTTTCTTTGGCTCTCCTGCCTCCGTCGAGCGTTGATTGTGACCGAGCTTTTTGTGCGGCTTTGCCGGAGCTAACTCGGTCGTTTAGCGGCGCGGAAAAGGAAGGAGGCGGCCGTGGCGCGGGTTGACGTCGGAGGCAACGGAACTTGGCTGAAGAAGGGGAACGGGGGATGCAACGATGCACGCCTGGAGTGGTGTCGAAACAAAAGCCGCCGTAGGTAATTTCACCATGGGTTGCGTACGAGAGTATGGGCAACGCGACGACGCGAACAGGTTGTCTTCGACAATAGAGGGGCGTTTGACAATTCGCTTGAAAGGAAGGTATTATCTGGGGACCGTTCGAGAAGATTGCCGGCAAGCTCTTAAACTTACGGTGCAACGATGAGTCGTGTGTTTCGCATTCGAAACGCATGCACACTTGGAAGTATTTTTTTAGATCCTTGATCGTATAGCGAGTTAAAATTAATTCTTCATTCGTAATTATTACGAATTTATATGTAACTGTACATTTTTTATTTTAATTTCAATTATTGTAATTAAATTATAATATAATAAGATATTTGTGCATATTAAAAGAATTATTAACATAAATTATTAAGAACTGTTAAGACATTAGACTTAAATTTTTGCAGACGAGATTAAGTTAAACAAATCTTGAGAAGCACGAATTTGTTGCTCGCACGTCGTTGCGCAAAGATTGTTTTTGAAAGCGAAAGGAAGTCTTAGAAAAACACGAGCACCTCTGCGCTCATTTCACTAACAAGATAAAATAATAACAGTCGCAGACTCTAGAGCTTCTGTGCTTCTTTTGATATCTTCGTGAGTGAGTGTGTGCATTATAGTAAATTAATTGTAGTAAAATAAAATTAATAAAATTATAAAATTGCAAAAAAAAAACACGTACAAATTTATTGTAACTTTATATACTTGTATAATTTTATCTTTTAAATTATAATAGAATTTTTAAATATTCTTCAAGCACACTCTCACATACACATAATATCCTTGGATTTTGACTCTGTTTTCCGTTCGAATTTTCACGAGCACATTTTTAATCTTTTTCTCTTATCTTTAACAATGCTTCTAGACAATTACATAGACATTTACTTCAGGCGCGAACGCGTTAATTCGAATTGTTTCGTTGATATTTATCGATACGACTACGCTTGAACATTTTTGCAGGTAATTAGATCGTTCTAAAATGGCTCGCAATCTTGCTGCCGTAGAGTCCAAATACCGACAAACAATAAAAGCAAAAAATTCCGTTACAGAATCATAATCTTGAATACTGAGCGTCCCAGAATTGGATAGTCGATGGCACCATTTCCCGCGGAAAACTTTAAATTTTCTACAATGCAGTGGTGGCAAGGGTGAAATATAGAAGTAATTTATCGGGATCAAGATGCTTTTCTTGAGTGCTTTTAAGTAAGTGAGTTTTGCAATCCGCTTTTAAAGTGTATATTACATTCGAATATTACGCGCGCTTCCGTATTGTGTCGCCTCAGGAAGTTTAACGGCTGTAGCGGAAGTAATTAGAGAACTCTTTTCCTCGTGGACCTAAACCCGGGCATTTCCTCATGAATTGTAAATGCGGCCAAGTTTTTTAATCTTAGTATCGCATCTGGAATTTCAGATTGTCTATTTACAATTCGTCGTTACAGATACGACGAACGGAGAGTTTTGATTTTCTCAGAAATAGAATATTAAGGAATCTACTCAGATTTATACGGTTTCTATCTACTTTTGTAATTATATCGCGAGTAAATTTTATCACGGCTTGTAAAATAACTTATCTGTGCATCTTTTTAAACAATAAGTATCCATAAAAATGAAAGTTAATAAAATTAATAAGTCTAAGAATGAGATATAATTTTAAAAGCGATACCAAACATTCGCTGAATAAAAGATTATTTTTTTTCATCCTTTCTATTACAGGAGTAGCGAAATAGCGATATTTCCTGGCATATTTTGCGAAAAGGGCAAATATACATTTTCCGAGGAAATGTAAACTTTATCCTTTCAGATGGTTCGGACAAAAGATCGAGCTTTTCTTTCCGACCCGTCGGGGCAGCCTCTCGGTTTTGTTATACATGCAAATAATCTTTTGGTGTTCTTGAAACGCTGGTCCTCCGAGAGAACAAGGATTGAAGGTGTGAAAAACCGCTCAAAGCACAACGCAGAAATTCTCGGAACAGTGTCATCTGATTTAAATTACGTAAAACGTATCTTTTACTTCTTGTAAATATCACATTGTTTTGTTTGAGAATCGAAGAAAAGTCTGTGGAGAGAGGTAAACATGTTTCAGTTCAGTGATGTGAATTGTCTACATATTTATGATTTGTCGTGAAATCACATGTCTGGAAAATCGACTGTTTATTCGGATTTCAAGAACAGATTATTTGCAAAATATAGGAACCGATCACATAGAAAAGTACAAACGAAATAAACAGATCTCTATATTAATCGTATATGATTCATTTCGTATAACATAAAATATTAATTCAATAAGAAAATGACAAAATATGACTAATATGTTGAGAGAACAAAATTTTATAAAGAAAACAAAATTATTATTTTTATTGCGGATGATATTTTAATATAAAATGTTTTATTATAATTAAATAAAGAATATATTTGTTTCTATCGCATTTTGGACGGAAGTTCCAAAAATTAGATTCAAAAGCTCTAAAAAAAAAAGATATAAATTCAAGAAATCGATGACTCAAAGATCTGAAAAAAAAACTGAAGATATAGGAATCTCTTAAGCGAGGTAATAATTTAAAGATTGAAAATAGTGACCTGTCATTAATGTAGATTAATACGCGTGGATGAATGTTGTCGTGACTCTAACGAGAACTTAAAGAGATATAATTAAATTAGTAAAAAAGATTAATATGTAAAATTAACAAGTGTTTAGCTCTTTCGATGAATTGCGGAAGCACGATTAAATACATGTGCTATACGACTTCTCCGTGAGTACGCACAGAGCTTCATTGACACGCCATTCGGCGCATTTACGCCTGCACGTATGTGCGTGATACGAAACGCGATTATGGAAGGCCGTCGTCGCGACTACGGTGGAGTTTCACGAAGTCATCGGCGTCGTCGTTGTCACGACAACATTCTGATCTGCATCTAAATTGGAAAAAAGCATTAAACTTTACGCGTCGTGAACTCGTTGCGGACCCGGTCGCGGATTTTTATATGCATATGTGATAATTCTGTTACACATCATCAGATGAAAGAGTAGCGAGTTTCCTCCCTCGAGTTTTCTCTTTCGCATATAGATTCAGTAACTTAATATATAATCTTTATAAGTGATAAAAATTTTTTTAAATTATTTTCTTTCTGTTACGTATGAGTAATTATTTGGAAAACAAGAAAATAGAAATATCCTTTCATTTCTGTTTCATATACATATAAGTATATCATACATTTCTGATTACAGCGAATAATATTCCCTAAATCAAGAATTAATGTAATACTTGTTAACGAGGAAGATTGTTTGAGCGAACAATGTGTTACCTAAACGTATGTAATTGGAATTTGTAACTATGCAATTTGGATGCAATGTTATACAATTCAAATGCAAATATAATTTCTTTTTCCACATGCATTATAAGGAAATCATATATCATAATTTAATAGGACTGTCGAATTGATCAGAGAAATATGTGTGCACAAAGTACAAAGTCAAACGTTGAATTTCCATTTCCCGATATCGCAATATCTGACTATTTTATATAGATTTTACGATAGCATACTCACATACGCGAATGTGTTTTTTTACTAATATATATACATATATATAGGTATATATATTTAGATGAAAGCTACAATAAAATTAAAATAATTTTAAAGTAAGTTTTATTGCTATTCTTTCCACGTTATCGACGATTTATTTTGACATCAATGGTTATTACGAGTTTTTTACTTGATATTTTTTAACAATTTTATCGTTGTTTTGAAAAAACAATGCTTGGAAACAATGACTGTTACCCACGTCTGCGACATTACTCGCAATGTGGCAACGCATACGTTGTTTCAAATAGCTTTTAGCCGATTTTATCGCTCCATAAAGCATTCGGTGATGTTGACATACAGATATCGAAGCCGCAGGTACAGTAACGTACATGCGACACGACGATAAATTGTTTAACATCTTTCACTGAGATACTGCCAATCTTTCAAGAGTGCAATACAGCTTGCCAATCTTTCAAGAGTGCAATATAGCTTGCCATCTCGTGCAAAATTATGGCCGATAAAACGTTACTACAAAATGAAAGTACAGTATCTTATGTACTCGTTATATTTTACGAATATGATACGATAATGAATCGTAAAATACGATCTTGCCATAAACACAAAATGTTTCGATATTTAACGAATCATAATCATTGCATCTTATAAATCTTACGCCTTTAATTATAAACTCGAGATTCACAAGCATTGTATTATCTTTCCCTTTAAATACATATTCGGAAAGATAATACAATGTAGTGCAAGCACGTTTTTACAACAGAAAGCTCACGTGTGCTTACCTGGATGATCCTCGATTTATTGAGGATTGTGTTACCCGACGGCTGATAGCGTTCCATGTCCCTCAGGATACTACGTACGCCGACGTCATCCGCGTCGACCAAACGAAAGGCAGTGATATTGACAAAATTGTACTTGAAGTCCTCGAGGTCGAAGGTTTCGATATCCTGCGGAAAGCGAGCGAATCGAATTGCAGACCAAGTAGGTCTTCACTGTGCGTTTCAATATCCCTAGGGTACTTACGAAAGTCGTGAAGAGGTAGTGGTACTTGTAATCATTCATCTGCAGCTGCAGGATCTGCAATATATGTGGAGCGATACGGTCAGTCGAAACCGCTTCCGCGAAATGGAATACTTGAAATACAAATCGATGATCTTAAAATGCCCAATTTTTTTTATCGTGCACAAGTTTACGGTTATTTTTACTTCTCAAGTATTTTTTACATATAAATTTGTGAAATTAATTTTTTGTCAACGAAAATTTATCCCAGCGCAATATCTTTCGGTAATTTCTTAATACTTCGATTTTGCATATTTTTATTATTAACTGGCGAATCTTTTAAATCGATAATAATTATAAAATATTTGAAAAATAACTTGATAACTGAAAACTACATATATGTACTTATATATTACAATGGATATGTATAAAATTATACAGATGTAAGAAAATGTACATGGACGATTTACCATTTGTAGAAAATGATGCATGTGCTCGGGTTTTGTGTCCACGATGATATTTCGAATTTCCTTGCTCCTTATTTCGGAGAGGACCTGCCTATACGAGTCGGGATCTGCTTGCCGGAGATTGACTTCGATATCATGGATTTTCGGTGACCTCACTATCTCCCGAAGCTTCACCAATCCTGAAAACCAAGGCAAATACGTTTGTTTCGATAAAATATCCGTATCAATGACACACAATTTAAAAGTTTAATTTCTAAAGACGATCAAAGATACGAAGATACGATCGCGCCGTCGAATATACGATTGTCGATGTCAAACGCGAGCGAATCGTTTGTTTCACGATCTCCGCAGGAATTATCAGGTCGGTCGCTTAATGGCACGGAAACCCGTGAATCGCGCTATCCGACGAAATCAATACTCTCCAGCGCCTAAGTAATCAAGGTATCTGACTTGCAGGGAGACACAGGCTCTGTTCTCTTGCAAGTTACCGGCGGGAACTTTGGCTCTTGAGATTTTGACGCGTGCCGAAGACGGGTGGTAACGTTTCGGCCTGTCAGTTTCCTTCGGGCACGGAGTGCCGAAGTCAAGATAATCTTTTACGATAAACTCCGCATGCAAACGATCGCTGATTGATGTGTTCGAATTTGCTTCAGAGCACTGATGATTGCACTGATGATTTCAGAGCACAGAGATTGATGTCTAAATATGTAGATCGAATCATAATAAAGAATTTACGTAGATATTAGATAACAAACATTTTCTCTTTGTTTGCTTAAAAGCTTCTAACGATATAAAAAATAAAATTACACATGATGTCTATCAATTTTACATCTTGAAGTTGAATAATTAGCATCAATTAATTTAATTTGGATAAAAAATGTGTTTGTATAGATGTGTATTTGCATCTTCTGCTTTGTAAAAAGCATGATAACGCGTTTCTTAAAAAATAGAAACTCGATATGATTACAAATCACTCTTTAAAAAAAAAAGAAAAAATGGAGAGAGTTTGTCATGCATGACTGACTACGCTCGAGTGTTAGCAGTAATTAATCCAGGCGCGAGGAAGAAACCGAGTTTAATTGAAGCCGTGTTAAGCGGTAACGCGAGTAAGACCAATGTTCTCGTGTAAGTAGATTTTGTATCCCAGAGGACAACATCCGACGACTATCTTGGGAAACACTATGAATAACCGCTGCGATAGCTCGAAGTTAAGCGCACATGTTTCGCTGGTGCACTAATACTATGACGACCGAGTATATCTTTGCGATATATCAAGTTGCGCATGAAGAAAATAATATTGTTATAAGAGGATTATTTTTGCGTAATAGCATAATACAAATCCGACATATGTGGTGATCCGCTTTACATATCACTTATTGAGAGATCGTAATATTTCTTCAACGTACTTCATTATCATTCTCTTTAATTTAATAGCAAATAATTACAGTTTGATCAAATTCCCAAATGTTTAAAAAATCCTGCATCATTATTAAAAAAGAATTATTATAAATTAGAAACATTTTGTGGCGCAACAGTGAAAGATAGTTTAAAGAGATAATTAAATTGTTGGGCGGTACAGCTTGAATTGAAAATAATAACTAGAATATTTCTCACGGTTTGTGGTGTAACTCGCAGTTCAAATTATTAACACTTTGCGTACACTAAGAACGGACTTTCATGGGAGTCATTTGAAACGGCGGTTTTAATTAAAATAGCATTTCGAGCATTTTACGGTTCTTGGCAACTTTGCGGGCGACATGAGAGATAGTTAGATGGATGGATGGATAGATAGATAGAAAGGAAGATAGAGAAAGAGAGAGAGAACGATATTTTTTATTAAAATTGACATGGCAAGAAGCCATAAAGTGTGACGCTTTATCTCGAGTTGCGTTTCAAGGCGTTACAACAGGAAAGTCCTTTTATCATTCATCAAAGTTGAAGAACAAGACGTCGTTTATGATTCTACGATGTGAGAGAACTGTACCATTTACAGATTACTAACTAGGGAATTGGCATTGTCCGACTTAACGTACGTTGTGCTTAAGGGATACCGAGGAAGATTGTGTTTCTAGGGAGCAAGGCATGACGTGCGGAAATGAGCGCAATGCGACGCAATTTCTCACTGCGATCCGCGTTGCGGTTTTGGACTTAACAGCACGGTGTTATACTTGGCTTTCAACAGCGAGCATTGAGAAATGTTTCTTCAATATTTTGCATGTTTATATGTAATAAAACTGACAATGTAATCAAACGTGCTCTAAAATTTGTATAATTTTTTGTATTTATACGATAATAGATAAGAAAGATCGTTAATAAAAACAAGTAAAAACAGAGATACTATAATCACTGGAGAATCAACAATAAGTATCGTTGACGTTGCAACACAAATCTCGGGAAAGACCGAGATAAATTGGTTGCATCACTTGTAGAGTTCTACGAGACGCGGGACGAGAAAAAATGCAAGCCAAATGCGGCGGTTACTCGATGAGAATAATTTCTCCGGGGAATCGGTGGACTGCGCACGGAAGTGTTCGTGTCTATTCCCAATGGAAGACAGATTATCATATTGGCTTTTATACACTTTAATGACGACCACTTACGATCCGTGCTCGAAACGTCGATATACCTCAACAGTGCGAAATATTGCGCTGAGTTGGCGCGCGCGAAAGGAAGCTGTCAACGATTACTTGCCTCTTCCTTTTTCGCTCCTCGCCTCGAGTGGATCGCACGGTGACAGACGATCGAAATAATTGGATCGCCGGCTGTCTTAAACATGCACATTTCAAGAGGACGGCCGAATGAATATTGGAGAGGTGAGCGAGCCACGGCAACTGAGAGATTCGATTTGGAAGTACTTTAAGAAAAAGCACTTTAGAATATAAATGCGTTTTTGGCTATGTAAAAAAGATACTTGATGACGCTTTTAATAATATTTCAAGGAAGAAGGAGCAACTTTTCTTGCGGAGTCGCAATTATATTCCGACAAAGAACGAAGAAAATATAACGATTGCTTTTGTGAAAAAGTTTCTTGCAAAAAGTCAGATAGTTAGTTCTTCTAAATTTACTATGTTCTTATAAATGATATTTTAAAGTAATATCTCTCAAGAAGAGCACTTAAGGTCGTTTTAGATAAAAATGTTATTTAAAATTTTTTTAAATTCCTTTCTTTAATAACAAAGAAAAAATAACATACCGTAGTAGAGAGAACTAAATAAATTTTTCAATCCTTTAGTTATACATTCAAATTCCCTAATTATTATTTTGTTGTGGTAAAAATAAAGAATATGTTTTAGTTTCTACGAGTATATATGTCAAATCCAATTTGGCAATTGTTCTTTTTTTTTTTCATAAAAGCAAAGACAAAAAGTGAGAATGTTAGTTATTACTGGTTAATAACTTTTTTTTAACGATATTATACGTGCGAAATGGATTTTCATTAAATGCATCAAGAATCGTGAAGAGGCTTGTTTTCGGAACGTTCGTTCGTCCCATCGGGACCAGTCAGTTGTTCGTGCGGAAAGACGACATATCGTGGAACTTCGACGATCGCCGAGTTATTCGAAAAGTTCGCAAAGACTTTCGCTATATCTGAGAACGAATTCCCTCTATGTTGCCATGATTTAGCTATCGTGTAAAACATACGCGCTCGACTGGACACTTACACCGAACCGGGCTGGTCATAAAATTCTCATTATGACAAAGAGAAATTCTTCTTTGCATACGCAAGGATGCACCATATGTGGCGAGATATCTGCAAAGGGGTACCAAATATGGCAGCGACCGCATATAATTTTCACGACCGCTCCTCGCGTATTCTTTGAGCTTAATTCGCGTAATTACCGAATTATTACGCTCAGATTCTGATATTCTGTGAAGAATGACGTCGAGTTTCGTGTTCAGGGGTAAAACTATTTAGAACACGTGGCTGCGAAATTAGAGAGGAGCAAGTCTATTTGGCGAAATTTGAAAATACGTGAGAGAAATTATCGATCTCACAATAATTCGGGATACGTGAGGAAAATGACTGGGTAGCGATAGTCAATCTGAGATTATTTAGAATACGTGACTGAAATGATTGACGGTCGATTACGTTTAAGATATACGGAGCACAGATTACATTCTCCTTAAAACCTATAATGTGTAATAAAAATGATAAGCTACTATTATTAAAAGCATCAAATTCTAAAAAACAATAATATATATATATATACTGCACTGTATTAATTTCAGAATATTATACTAATCGATGATGTCATATTGCATTTCATAAATTTTGTATAAGTAAAGTTAAATTTAGTAATTTACGACTTAATAATGTTTGATTGATGAGAAAAATATTTTATATTTTCCGCTTGTAATCTTTTCTGTAGTTTTAAAGACAAAAAATAGTTAAGAATCACGATTTGACATTCAATACGGATTTACATAAGAAAGTTAAGCACAAGATGCTTGAAGCTTTCCGTCGTATAGATCTTGTAGATCCTTAGAATGCTGCTGGGCTGTCACTTTCAGAGGTTATAAAAATACAAGACCACATCGCCTGGTTTTGACGGATCTCACGTAAAAAGGATTTGACGTTTCATGCTTGAACTAGCGAACTTTACGAGGCGAGCGTATTACAGAATAAGAAGAAAATATCTAAGCGAAATATCGTAGATAAAATGTCGAAAATAAGAAACATAAATATATACATAGCATAATTTTGTTTATAACTTTTGTCAGAAATGTCCATTAAACACATTAACAATATGTTTGCCTATAACTATCACTATTTATAGAGTGAAAAATGTATATGTAATCCGGGAGATTTTATTTTAAGTCTCATAGTATATCCGTTATATTCGATAAAATCGTGAGCTGCAAAAATTTTTCAATAAAAATGTCGAATGCTATAAAAAAAAAAATGAAAAATCCATAAGTCAGAGATTGTTCTGTTTTTTTGCGCCATTTTGCATTGCGAAATATAAAAATGCAGGGTCGTGCGTTCAGCGAGGAATGATTCGTCCTTCCGCCAGCGACTCCATTATTCTGAAGGGTTCCGTTAGGAATGCGGATGGTGAGGAACGACGAGGTGGAAGGGTGAAAGGAGTAACGTAAGAGGGGGGGAGGGGCAACGCGGAGATGGTTGTTCGATGGAGTGAGTGAGTCTTGGAAGTTCCACAATGGACTGTGATGGGCCAGGTTGAAGGTTCATTGGCGATTCTCGGGACGTAAGGACACGGAATCAGGTTGGCGGGAGTACGAAGCGGGTTCGAAACCGTTTCGGCCACTCGACGTGCTCCTTTTTCAGGTGGAGAAAAAGCGGAAAGTACCATCACCTCACAGTGGATTTCTCGCCCTCCGTACTTCTCCCGAGATGAAGGCCGATCTTATTATACCGCGGATTGAAAAACCAACGGCGGATTAACTGTGAAACATTAATCCACGTGGCGGTTTCACTTCGTGCAACTTCGATGGACTCTGGATGTAATTACGAACGTTGGAATCTCGCCGCTGACTTTTCGCTGAATAATGTCTGACGAGCTGGAGCACGTAACTCAGTTCATATAAAGACGAGGCGCGCGTGGAAGAATTTTCGCTTAATATCGCATCCTATTATTCCCATGATATTACGTCCTATTATTCGTATGATATTATTTCAATCGGAGAACTTTCTCAGCGTAATCTTAATGCTTCTGTTGTTGCTACTTACGTTGCGCATTTTAATACGGCGCTTAATGCGACAATCTGATTACTTAAATAATGTAATGTAAGAATGGTACAATATAACATTAGGCTAATACTTCTTGTTGTGTTTACCAACTAAAGCTTAAAAATAAATTCACGCTAGAATGATAATTCCAAGTGGCATTGATGCGAGCAGGCTGATAAGTCGTATGCCTTACAGGTGCAAAACTAGACAGCTCAGCTCGTGATTTCTCTCGCTTGCTATCAACATTGTGCATATCTGTGTATACAGGGAACTTGGCATTGATATTACACCGCGCCACGGACACAGGACTTCATTGTAAAGTCTATTCGCTATATCTGCCCGTGAGTTATGCGGACCGCGTTTATTGTGCGGGGGACGGTTCCTAATGCGGTGACTTGATTTTGCTCGTTCTGCGTTAATGCGCGATATCTCCCTCATGCGCGAGCGGGAGCGAAACTCAATTAGATTCGCAAAGATAAATGTGCCCTCGTGGTTGGATGAACGACGATGTTCGTGACGATACTCTAGACACATGTCAAATGGAGCGATTAAATATGTTATCCACTCATTTACGTCCCGAAACAGGATGCCTATAAGAATGTTTGAGAGCTCTCCTATATATAGGTCGAAATATTACGGTATTCTCTGTACGTGTTCTATTTGGAATTCCATTTTCGTTTGAAATTGCAGACGAGGCGAAGATGTTTGAACTTTTTGAGAAAGATCTGAATTGACATTCCACGGCAGTCTAAAGGCATACAGGGAATAACGATTATGGAATTCTTTAGGTACCAATAATCCGTCGGCATAAAAAGAAAAGGAAGAGAAAGAGAGAGAACATTTAAAGCTTCCGTGATACTAGGAAGGAGAATTAAATTAAATCTGTTTCATAATTTTCTTATTCAATTACAATGCGTACGAATTGGTGTACTTTCAATACGCGCATGTGCTAAATTACAAGGAACGCATCCATCGCTTGATTAGATAGGACGCAGCGATTCGAGAAATGCACAAAGTGGATAGCGGTTGTTACTGTTCGGGGAAGTTTCTGCGTCGTCGTGAGAACTCCACGAAACGGAAAACGAGTAAAGTAATCGCGAATCGATACTAGCGGCTCTCTAAACTACTTGAAAGTTGAAAGAGATCTAATGCCACGCTGTCTGGCTCCCAAGATAGCCGTAGAACTCGCGGCGCGGCACTTACTCGCCGATTGAATGAGTCAATTTTACAAACTGTTCAACATCCATCAAAGACAGCCAAGTGATCTAAATTAAGAGTTGAACGATCCTTCAATTTGTTAATTTGCCTATATTTACATAATATGAAATATAACATATAATCCATCATACGGATAATTCGCGTGTGATTTACAATGATATAATGGAGACTGGTTGACTCGAAAGTTTTTTGGGTAGAGCCGTAAAGTCGATCCTGAGCCGAATCCTCACCCGAGTGACATGTCACGCCGCATCGCGACAGTGTTCGATCCTAGTAGATAAGGCGAAATTCCGCCGAATCGCGGGCTCGTAACGACAAACATGCTCGAGACGTGTACGATTTTGCCGACCCGAATCCCTTACACCTCGCGGGTACATAGCACGCCGGAATTGAAAGTGTAGGAAACACGGAGATCCCGGAGTCCCGGTAAATCTCTCGAGGAATTCAGCGTCGACTCTGGCGAGTGGTGGGATGCGCGGAGAGGTAGAACGAGATAGCGAGAAACTGGCAGGGGGTCAGGGGCGTTCTAATCGGCTTGTACGTGTACTTCCCTCACAAATAGCTAAGCTCGTTGTGGAAGGCGGTTAAGCTTGGGAGATGTTTTCATCAAAGGTGGTTAAATTCCGCGAAAATCCCGTAGAGAGACGTGGAAATGAAATTATCGACGCGGTGGCAAAGTTGGAATAGAAAAACTTAAGATGTTACCGCCCCATTGGTGAAAGCGTTGATCTAACGACAGTAACGTTTCATTTCACTTTGCCACGCGCATAACATGTTTCATTCGATCGCGATGTAATGTCGCTTTTAATCGCCCTGTAATCGAATGCCATTACGGAATTCAAGCTATGCGTAACGTATCCAATTGATTTCGTTATCAGTTTCACATGTCTATTGACGTAATTCAATACAGATGGATCACAGCACTAATTTTCCTATAGAGGCTTTATAATTATGTTACATGTAGTTTACAGCAGACAAATTGAGCTCTCTCTCTCTCTCTCTCTCTCTCTCTCTCTCTCTCTCTCTCCCTCTCTCCGTTTTACATCAATATCATTTCGCGATAGCTGCTATTGACTTTCAGTCATGCAGAACTCTAATCTAATTAATAAAGTACAATCTTTGGGTATTTTAATTTCTATTATTATGATCAATTTTCAATGCTTATGAATTATTTTATTAGTTATTTCAGTGTTATAACGAATATTCATGTTAAATAATGAGTTAATTTCTTACTGATCATTTCTTGTTCATGTTTTCTCTTCTATTTGATGTCGTAATAATCGCAATTCGTTATACTGTGAATTACGAGCAACTGCGATTTACAATAACCTGTCTACGGAATGGAACGTAAAATATCTCTTACGACACGACAAATGTCTGGAGACGGTGGATTTTGGCGACGATCTTGCAGAAAATCACGTATCATAGTAGTGAACCACGGCGACGACTCACGTGCCGCGATAATCAGTCACGGAAATATTCCGGCGTCGCGAAATGTACGTTTATGGCGTGCGATTCTTCTCGCGTTACTGTTACTGTTTCTAATTCAACATAATCATCTCCATCCAAAGAATCGCTTTCTTCTGACCATTCATCACTCGCTTGTTATTTCGGATAAATTATGTGAGATGCAATTCGAGCGCATAGTTGTCCCATTTTAAATAATACGTCTTTGCTGGCACGTTTTCGATGAGAACAAAAATATAAGAACGTATTAAAAATATCGATGCTGCAACTGTAATTTATGTCTGAAGAAAAGAGTACACGAGTGCCAAGCACTATTTGTCCCAGTTTTAAGAGATTTTATTAATTTAATTTATTTTAAGATGTCAAAAATATATTATTTAATTCTGAAACTTTCTCGTTTAATTTTTAATATTTGTGCATCTTAAATCAGAACTTTAAAATAAATTTATGGACCTAAAGTAAAGTTATAGACAGAGAACATCTTAATCTGCTATCGTATACGTTTTTAGGGAAAAATGCCTCATTCAAACTAAACGTGCTTTCAACGTCTTTGACTAATTTAAATTTAAATAAACCCATTATGCGAATTAATTAATTAAGGCTACTAGAACTAGCTTGGAAGTGAGAGACTGTTCTTTTCCGGAGAAAGATGATTTGAATCCGACTTCATCCTTGCCTGAATCTTTCAAATCATCCGTTGCTACTAACTTCTTACTCCTTTCTCAAACTAGGTAAAACCTAATTCTACGCGAAAGCACACCAAAGAAATATCTCTGACATGTCCATGTATATGGATTGGATTCTTGTAAAAAATGTTCATGCATGTTCAGCTTGGATTTCAAATAACATTGAAATCGGCTTTGTGCCAAGAAACTTTTTGACGATCGTTCGAATTTCAACGTGTAATTCCCATCTTCAATACTTTTAATGCAAAGAATAAAGAGATTGTATAAAAACTCTTTGCATCTTTTAAACAGATAATATCTTCTATTTAATTTATCTTTGACTTTCACAGAAGAAGCGCAACGATTCACAATTAAATCATTCACAAAGATTTGAGAGACAACAATATAATTACATATAATTGGAAATTTATTTAGTATATATAAGTTCTAATTAACCCTCCGTCAGCAACTATGGGTCATTCATGACCCAGTTGATTTTTTAGTTGTAAATTTTAAAGTAACTAATAGATGACGTGCTCCGGTATCTTCTCCTAAAAAAACTTGTCAGCTAACTATTGAGATTATATACTTAAGAGCGCCAAAGTGTAATTGTTTGTTCCGCAATTTAAATTTATAAAAAATAAATAAAATATAATACAGTTTTTGCAATGGTAAGAATTTTTTGTTAAAACTTTCACAAGAATATTAGAATTTTAAAAAATTTTTATTTATTGTAGAACAGTGAGAAATCTACTCTGGATATAAAAGACCCATGATTGCAGGAGGGTTAAATTAAATAAAGTAAACAAAAAATAAAATAACTTTTATATAACTTTAAAAATTCGTCTCTAAAAAAGTTAAAATAATTTCATAAAATACAGAAATCGATGATACCCTTTTTTCGCGGCGTAAAGATCGCGACTCGAGGATCTCGCGGATCGATCTAACAGGGTACTCAGTCCTTTAATCCCGGGGTCAGGGCAGGAAATTAAAAATTGAATAGCCAGGAAGGTCCCTTCTGTACGCTGCCTCGTGTCTCGATATTGCGTACCGCGCGATATCCTCGATGTGCACACACGCACGCACGTATGTATGTGCCATTGTATCGTGACGTTGATTTGACGTAATTGGCACCAGGAAGGAGCCGAGCGGGGCAGCAATGATTGGGATAAGCCGGAATAAGCTGGGATAAGCCGTGCGTGGATTTCCTAGGAGGGGCGCGAGAATTTCGACGTGTATTTTTTTTTCTACGCGTCGCCGTTACTTTACGGGCCGAATTCGCTCCCCTTGATCCCCGACGAATCACTTAATTCTCGATACACAGTGCATCGAGCAGTAAATTAACGTGCAATTGAGAAAATTGTAAAATATTCTGTTTCAGCGTATCAAATTTTAACGATAGATTCTGGATCAGAAACTTTTTATTTTCTATGCATTTGCATAGACATGCAATTTACATTTTGTTTTAATTCATTGCGATAATTATTGCATGGAAAATTTATTTAAAAATAATTTTAAATGCCAAAAGTAGAAAAGCTTTGTTTCATTATTTTTTAAATACCTATTTCTTTTATTTTACGAAAGCAACATCAATAAAGTGGCAACTAATTGTAAGTGAATCAACAAGATAAATAAAAATGAAATTCAGCTTGTTTTTTAAAGCGATTGTGTTTACGGGGATATAAATTTCTTGCAATATAATATGAGTTTTTCTTGATAAAATAAAATCGGGTATCTTCGATCCTTTCCATCGCACTTTTCTCGAAGCGAATTTCTCTGCGTACCGTTACAAAACGACTCAGTGAACTATTATTTCCCCGGTTTCTTCCCTATTTGCATTTCATTGCATTTCATTCGAAGGGATGCTAGGCAAACCTGCCCGAAACTCCGGAGAATGCCCATTCGTCACGCGTTTGAAACGCGAGGACTTCGCTTTGTACATCATATATATACGCACGCACGTATGCTACGTATGCTAAGGGCAACGAGTGGGTTTCGCTGTAATGCGAACATCAAACACTCAAACACACGCTTCGAGTCTGTGAGAGCGAACACCTGAGTATGCGAGCGAGAGCTCGCTTAAGCTCTCGGTACGATCGGGGTCATTCTTCGGCTAGGATATCGAGGACTAGTCACGAACGCGCTTATCTCTCGCCCTCTTTATTGAATACGTACGAATGTTTCACGAATCGCTTTAAAAATAACTATTTAAAGTGAACACAAAATCATTCTTTATGGACAAATTGTGGACAATCAAATGCCATATCAATTTTGTAAAAAATTCATATTTTGGGATCAACTTCACAGATCTATACTATATGTATATTCTATATTATTTTATTAGAAGAATTATGTATTATAGAATTGTATAGCTGAATAATATATTAATAAGGAAAGAACTTTGTCAAAATAAGGACGATATCTCATGACCAATTAACGAACGCATTGTCCCTTCGTGTCGTCGGAAGGGTGTACGTGATTTCACGGATCTTCGTCGTAGCGAAAGGCGCTCGTATAACTCGCGCATCTGCGGGACGAAGGGAAGAGCGTAAAATTTAAATAAATGTCCGCTGGATACGGCGAATTAAGTGACATGCTAATCACGTCATTGACAATACTCGCGCGAATGAATAATCGTTTACTTTCTTTCTCCCTCTCTAACTCGCTGGGGAAAACCTGTTTTCGAAACGCACCTTGCGCGTTCATAAACGGCATCGATTGTCGCGATATAAAACTTAGTTATTGCGCAAACTTTTTGCAAGCGCAAAAATTAAATATTTTTACAGCTAAGCTTTTTACAGTTTCTAAGTTATATAATTTTCTCAAATCGACAAACCCATCTGTACCGATCCTGTTGGGAGAGTGAACGCAATTGCGTTTCACGCACTCCGGATGCAATCGCGCGGAAAGCGAGTTGAGGTGGTCGAATTTTTTCTCGCGATGACACGCCCTTAATGTGTCACCTGGTCGTGTTTCGACAACGAAAAAGGGTTGAGCAGTCGATCGGAAGAATTTGTCCTTACTGAAAACGCTCGCCCTTCGATCGAGTTCATTGAGACGAAGAATCGCTCGGTTTCCGCGTGAGGCGTGACCGATCGCGATTTTCGAACGGGAATATTTCGTTCCGCGGACTAAATCGCAGACACTTTTTAATTCAGATATAGTCTTATGCGTTATATTTCGTCTTTCGATATAATTTACCTCGAGTTTGAAAAATGCAAAATAACTTAATGTTAAAATTTTATTTAAATCTCTTATCTATATAAATAAGAGATAAGAAATTCTCTTCTCTATATAAGTATATATTGAATTTATAATGTGAACTTTTAATTTCACGTTAAAATTAAAAAATATGTTACTTTAAATTATATTATTTATAATTTTACACACGTACATACACTCACATCACTTATATGCTGTTTATAATCTTACACGAAATAAGATAGAAATCTTTTTTAATATACACAATAACGAATCCTCGATAATAACGGATGTCGGCGCATTTGTGTTTCGTTCCGTTCTCGTTGCCCGTAATGTTCCCATTAATGGGGCTGGTTTTTATTCGTGGACTGCAAAAAAAGGATGCTCGTCGTTTCTCGTACCTGACTTATCCCTGGGAAACGTCAAATTCACTGACTTCCCATGCCGCGATGACAGAATATTCACGAACAACACACGTGCTGTATATAATTACTATGTGTACATATCTGTTATCGACACTGTTATTATTGATATTATCCACAATATATTTGATACCGTCACCCTACAGACAATTCAATTTTACCTCCAGTGTCTACCTGCCTCGCGTTTTTATTTTGTTTCTCTTCTCTCTTTTTTTTCTTAAACGGCATCATGTGTTACACTCGTCGCATAATTTCTGCTCACGCGTATTCAAATTCCGCGCACGATCCCGCCCCCATTAAATGCAAAACAAAACGCGCGGGTTGCATCGGGGGTTGCGCGTCCGCGAAAAACCATAAATCACGATAAAGGGACGCACGTGCACCCTCTCCTGCGCGAGAAACCGACTAGGAAAACTATTAACATTCTGTAATTCGCGTAACAGCGTAGAGACAAGGGATTAAAGGGACGAGATATGCGATTCAAATGAGTTTTACATATGTTATCGCAGATCAAATTTTATATTCGATATTTAAAAAAATATTTTTAAAAAATATTGATATTGAATGAAAAAAACAAGCATTTAGAGCAAAAAATAATACTAAATTAGGGTAACGAGTTTAAAAAATTGAGCAAATTAAATTCGTGGCAAAAGTTTATCTCAAAATGGATGAAATCTTTTAAAAAAATGTTCTGTTACTACAAATTTATTATTATATTTTAAAAATAAATTAACGGAATATATCATCAACTAATGTGTTAATTATATCGGGAACTACCATATGGCACTCAAGCACGTTAAAGGAGAAACGCCAAGCATACGGAGGACGCGCTGGTCCTGGAAGCACCTGCGAGCCTGACGGAATAATTCATGGAAATAGAGGCTCGACAATTAGGTAATAAATAGTCGGAACACCCAGTCAGCTACCCCGTGCGCCTACCCCACCCTCGCGTTTCGTTACGTGCTCGTTGAAATCGACAGAAGAGTGAATTAATAAAACGACCCCCGGCAGTGTATGTGCGACAGTCGTAAATGTGTGCGCGCACCACCGCGCAGATGTGCCCCTTCGCGCGCGCGCACGCCGAAGGGCGCGTTTTCTTTTATTTTATTGCTGGGGGTTAATGGAATAGTTTGCATGCCCTGAACAATCAACGCGCAGGGATATTACATTCCTTCTTCCGAGCCTCGTGGACCACCGGTGATATAAAGAAGAAGGTGGGAAATATCGATAAAATGTTTGCATTTTCTTAATTACGGAAATAATTAAACAGCATTTCCTGAAAAATATCAATCAAAACTTTCGTATTGCATTTACTGATAGCAATTTAATAATATTTTATTATATAACCTTTAATTTTATCCTATTTTCAGCGTGCAATTAAATTTATTTTTAGTAAATAAATCCTTTCGATTTTATTATCAATTTGTTGTCATCAGTTAATCAAGTTGTTTTCCTTTACTACTTGCAAAGTAATAGGAATCTTTATTAAATATCATTGTACATATAAGTCTATTTTTTATTATAAAATGTAGGGCAAATGAGTAATAATTGCATATATATTTGTAACAAAATGGAAAGAGATTTCTCATTACGTTCAAATTTTTCGTCAAATCACAGCAAATGGAAAGTCTACAGAAAAAAAAATCGGATTTGATCAACGAAAACTGACACGATCGTGTTCATTAAATATAATGCAGTGTCGGCACAAAGCGCGACGACAGCTTTTTTTTCTACGACCCGTGGCCTATTCCGGGGTGTACAGAAACGACACAATGCATTCGGGTGGAAAAAAAGATCTCGTCACCTACCAGCACGCCACGTGAGATCGCAGATTTGAAAAATTCTGGGCTGCCATTAATCGTTCCTTCGTAGCGACGCGGTGCCCTTCGCTCCAGCGCGATGACACGCGTAAATCTGTCGCTAAACGACTTCTTTAACCCGCGAGCGAGTGTGCGCTCGTGCGAGCCTCAATCTCACACTAAATCGACATGTTGCGAGCATTTAACGCTTTGCATAATAATATCAGTGTATTAGTATGATTTAATTCTTCAAAACTTACAATAAAATTTCAATAAAACAAACAACAGCTGGTTTAAAGAAAACTATAATGTAAAAGAATTTATCTTCTATCGTTAAAAAAAATTATTATTAAGCATCGCTATTATTATTATTACTAAAACTACATATTTTTTACTAAAACTACCCTCATTGAGAATTTAATTCGTTCAAGTCGCTGTTACATTTGAGAACGTCCCCTCGAGATCCTTATTAGAAGGATAGGCGTCGATCTGAGACCAGATTCTCCCGCAGGCTCCACGCGGCGGGGTCCTCATATAAGTGCGCTCGTACCATCAAGCGGAGACGACGCATTGAGCGAAGGCGGTCGTCTGTGAAACGCATTTAGCTTGTTGGTACACAGAACACGACGGGCGAGATGTCCCCGCGCTTTGCACATTGTATGCGATGTGTGCAAGTGCGTGTCACGATCATCGAGAATCCGCTCGTCATTTTTGAAAATCGCTTTTCCAAAACCCAAGGAAACCGGTCGACGAAAGGCAACCATAAATTTATGAACGACGGAATAATAGAATAGAGATATGTATGATAAATGCTGGCAGAAAATAGCTATGAAACAGTACGTGTGTATGTGTGCGTAAATATATAACGGTGTTATAATTTTGATATTTGAGCGCGTAGTAAAAGTAGGGAATTCAAAATGTAATTGAAACATAGAAGAGAGATTATATATAATCGAATGAAATACTCCCTCAAAATAATTCCTTTTTGTTTGTCAAGTAAAGAGAAAAAAAGATTACTCATGGATGACTTGAAATTCTGCCCTTCTATCTCTGTGCCCCTTTCTATTCTATTAGAGCAAGAAAGGAGCACTCGCGTAATCTGGCACCTGCGTTTTGTATCATTAGAGGATTACGGATGTCTCATGACTTTTTCTCTCTTTCTCTCTCTCTCTCTCTCTCGCTCTTTTTCTATCTGCTCTTTTACCGGCAAAGAGATCAAATTCCACTCCAAGTCCCCCCCATGAGCTCTTCTCGGAGGCGATTCTTCAGAATCCTACAATGAGAGCGTGGAGTGGAGTGGAGAGAAAACAGAATCGACAGCAGATGCGGGCCTCTATTCTCGACTTGTTCTGTCAAAACACAGACGACGTTTATAGGTAACGTGGAGAACGGTGCGCGCGAGAGCACGAAGAATGGAGAGAAAAGCAAAAGTGTTTTCCTCTTCATGCTCAGAAGCGTAATTTATCGAGCGACGCGTGCTTCAGTGAAACGAGAAATTAGAGTCTTTCGTGTCGTACGAACGGGACGATGGTAAATCATTGCTGCATCGTCCTAAAATTCGAGCAATTTATTATTTCTCGTATTGTATATTCTTTCGTACGTATATTTCATTTTTTATATTCTAATGTACAAAGAGATAACATTTTTAATTCTCCAAATTTTGTCATAATATTAACGATAATATCTATAATCTATAAATATAATTTATGGAAAAAAATTGTTTTCTGCACATATAATTGGATTATATTTTTATTTTAATATTTTACTTTCTCCTTTTTTCCTGAATACAATTGCGCAAAGGGGAAGATAGCCTATAATTGCGATTCTCTTTTATGGGATGTGCGTGACATTTGTAGATATGTCTTTCAGAGCAACACTATTCTTCGAACTCTCGTATCGATGACACAGTCGATTATCACAGTTCGATGAACGGGCCGATCGATGTCGCTATAAATTATCGCGACTCTCTGCCCTCCCTATTATGCAAAATCACAACAACAACGAGATCGTTTCGTCCACTCGAAAGTCGGTCAGCTCCTTTCGTTGGACCCCGAAGAAGTCCCGAAAAGGGCGAGAGAGAGTCATCAATTACGATTGGAAATAAATCGAAGGCAGATGCGGCGATCGCCTGCAGGGCTTGTCGCAACGGGTGACCGATTCCTCAACCCCCCCGCGGACAATATGACTGTTTTCAGCAAGTACAAAGCGATACACGAGCCCGAATGCTCGATTGTCACCTTCCGACGCGCGAATTTCGGATTCCCGTTTTATTGCGATGATGATTTTTTTCAGTACGATCATTTCTTTCAGGGCGACACATGACAAATTCTTTCAAAGTACCCTGTTAAACTCGTAGTGTCAAATTATACTCAATTTGAGTCATTTTTAACTATTCCTAACTATTTATAGGTCGTCACTGCTCCTACTCAATATTTCATTAATTTTGGCCATAAAATTTGGCCAAAATTTTGATTAACATGAAAGTTAAATTAGATAAATTAACAACATATTGAGTAAGGCTTACTCAATACGTTGCTAATTTTATCTCATCGTTTTAGTCAAATTAATCGAATATTGATTAGGAACAGTGGCAACCCAGGCAATAGGAGTTTACAGTGTATCTTAAGAAATAATTATCTATTTAAAAATAATGCACGTGCGTGTGAAACATGGCGATAAAGATATGATAATTTTTCTATTAATAGTCTTATAGAGTCCCTACAAACAAATATTAAAAGAAATTTTTTATCCTACACTATAAGATATATATTTTTAATAAAATTATGTACGTTTCCCATTGAATGAAATTCTAAAGTTCAAATCTCATATTGCTTGTGAATTATTATTAATAGATAATATTTACTTATACAAGTATATAATTGTTTCAAATTATTGTGTTTCAAATTATCATGTAGTATTATTTTTGAAGATGATTCGGAATTAATTTTGGCTACAGAATTAATTAATTTTATTGTACATATATCGAGAAGTTCGACTTTTATATTTTGGCTGAAAGTTAACACTAATCTAACTAAAATTAATTGCAAGGAGACGGCCGAATTATCAGAGGAGTCTTATCTGTCGAATGTAGTTCCTGTGTTACTTTGACAACTTAATAAAAAATAATCGGCTATCCGTGTTAGTACATCGTAATGAGGTACGCGATAGCTCTTTTATCTGCAGACCACAGGAAGCCGATAGCGGGTCTAACGATAAAAATCCTTCGCAAAGCTCTGCGAGACGTGAGAATATTGTCGGTTTAATGCGTTAAGCTTCGCTCACGAGATATTATTATCTGACATCAATAGAAATTTGTCACGTACACCAAAAACTATAAACAGCGGAAATGTTATTCTCATTATACAGAGATATATTATTCTCAACAGAGCGGAAATATATTATTCTCATATAAAAAAGTTAAATCCTCTATATAAGACCAAATTCAAGATTTTTTCTATTTTTTCTATTTCAAAAAGGTAGCGTCTTAAATTATTCAACTGTACAAGAAAATATACAATTAATAAGTGCGAGCGCGTTGAAAATAATGATTATTTTCAATTGGCAATTCTGATTTCCTATTTCTCGAATTGCCATTGTCCTAAATTTCCCAACTCGCAATTCTCTCGTCGCTTCGCCAACTCTCGTCGGCATAAATTTCGTTATCAACTTCGCGCTATCGTACTCCAGTTAAGTCATCTTTCGTATCGAATAATCGCGAAAGCTTACACCCTTCGCAGGGTCACTCGATACTGTCAACGAACGAGTCGGAGGTCCTGAAGGTGGGAAAAAAGAGGCCACCCTTCGTAGGGCTTCTTACAAGAATTCCATCGCGGCATCTTACAAGAATGCACGTCGTCATCGTGTTACACTTGCGCAGAGTTTCGCACAACTGCGAGAGAGAGTCCGCTCTCGTTTCTCCCGTCGAACCGGTTTTTATTCGTCCTTAAATTGCGCATCGACGTGCATCGCCCTTCGTCTCCTCCGTTTATCGAACGATCCCGCGTCGTTTGAAACAATAAAGTCGATTCGACGGGGAGATTCGTAGATCCGATTTGGTGGGGTCAGGATAATGATCCCGGATTGCGCCACGCTTCAACGCCCACGGCGTTATTCCTACAAGGACGACGGAAGGGATCCCTTTCCCACCCTCGCGCTGCGCAAATACGCGCAGGATTGAGATGCATTAACGACGACGATCGCGTCGTATGTTTCAATCATGCCGTGATTTAATCGTTATGGGCGATCAACAAATACAAATTGCTCATTTCAAACAATCCATCCACGCTTCAAACTCCCAAAATCAATTTCCGAGAATTATTTGTTTGGACAGTTTTCGTCTGATGTATCAATTAGTTTTTTTGTCAAAGCTGTGAACTTCTAATTGTTTCGGAAAAATGAGATTTCAATATAATTCTCTAAACCAGAATTTCAACAATTTTTACTTTAATTTAAATCAACACTAATAAATAATGACAAGGTCATAGAAAATAATTTAGCGTCAAAATTCATTGTTGAGTTAAGGATATATCTGAGCTATCTTCAAAATAGTACCAAGTCGACAAAAATTTGTGAGATTGTTCTTTAGCCTTCCTGCAAAAGAAAACTTTAAACAAATCCACTAAATAGTTGCTGAGTAATAACGATTTTAATTTTCACTGATTTCCTACGTATTCTTATGGAAAAAAACGATCTTGGAGAATAAAAATATCTTCACTACATCGTTTTAAAGAAATAAATTAAAAACTGACAAAAATATGCTATCAGCATCACAAATAATATTGGAAAAAACATTTGTAATATGAAAAATACCTTTCTAAGAGTAAAAATAAGACTCTAATTATAGTTTGAGTTTTTTACATCTGGATTTACTATGCATAAAGTATAGATATTCAAGTATTTCAAATTTCATGCACTTTTATCTAAGATTGTACCTCAGATACATCCTTAAGAACAAGGTCATTTTATTTTGCAGGATAAAACTGTTATTATATTTCAAAAATATAGGGGAGTCATTTCGTTCGAGGTCACTGTTTATTTATGAATAAACAGTGACCTCGATTAGCGGATACAACAATGATTTTCCTTTTTATTCGAAGCTTGAAAAGCAGTGAGTTTGGTTTTTCAGAGTTAGAAAAGGCTTGCTCCTTTTACCACAACTTTCCAATTTCTCGGTCATAAATCGAGACAGTATCCTTGGAGACATTTCTTGTGAAGGACCCAAGAGGGATGATTAATAGTTTTTAGAATCGTTTCACTCCGTTGCTTTCCTTCAGGTGCCTCGTGTGCCCTACTTCCGGAAAAAATTCAAAAGCTAACGTGCTATTTTCACGTCAACGTAAGACGCACTTGACAATACGACAGTAGGATAACGGACACGCGATGGATTGATTTTGTCATTCTTTAAATGGGTCATTGGCTGACAGATCGACTCGAAAAAACGTTTGTCATTCTGTGACGGTAGTAATAAAACGAAGCATAGAATTTCTCAGAAATTGATTTACATGAATTAGACGCTACGTCTAATTCTACGAACGAGCGCTCTAAGAAATAATCATTTATGTGAGAAATGTTAAATTAATAGAAAAACAGATAACGGGAATAGATTAAACGGTACTGGTCTTTAGAAATCTTCTTGGTATTATTTTGTATTACTTATAATACATAGTGCGAATTTCTAGAATAATGGAACGATTAGAATTGCGGCGATTACTCCGTATCACTTAATACGGTAAAATCCGACGAGTAAATTAACATCTACTGACGTGACCGAAGAAAAATGCGGTATAAACTATACGTATCGTTTGATAATCTTAATATATTTTCTTCACGATTACACACAGAATATTTCGGTGTAAGCGAAGGGACAGGTCGGAAACAGGCGGAGAATACGACGCAAATGATATCTTTAATTTATAAACTCTTTACAAATATGTACAGTATAACAAAAAGTTTTCTCTTTACGACGATCGCGTACCCAACTTAAACGTGAAACGTAAGCAGACGCAACGATCGACACGATGATTCATCGTGTTCGTTAGCGTGTTTGAACGCTCGGGAATCATCGTGATTCACGTAGGTATTTCATCACTGGCGAGGCATCGTTCATTCGATGATATAACCGTTACAGCTACTGTGCCTCTGCGATTAAACGCGAAATTCGTGACGATTGTTCTCTCAAAAGCGGACGTGACGATCTCGTCTTCTTGCAATGGAAGACGATTGAAGATACGATACCTTTCACAATCGCAAAATTTGGAAACTGATTTTCTTCTTTGTGTAGCAGTAACGAGATTTTATTATTTCTATCTCTTGAAGAGAAGTGTTGCATGCTATTAAAATTTATTAATTTAAGGAGCTCAATGTCAAGCAAATACTAAATTAAAAGCTTTAATATATTTGCATAAGAAGACAATTAATATTTGCAAATATATCTATTCTTTCTAAAAAATGCTCAGAGATATTAAAATAATTAAAAAAACGAGATGTATAAAACTGTTCTCACATAATTACGCTGATCGATACGAAAGTGCCTGTTCTGCGACAGAGTTAATGACATTATTATTGTTTCATGGTGGAATATAAAAATTACGTTAAATTGGATCCAAAGATAACGCTGTTTAAAATAATCGGCGTTTGTTTAATGACATCACGAGGCCTGAAAATTTGCCAGATTAAAGTATATAACGTTACGAGTGCTTTAATCTTCGAGCGATCATTTGGCAGATCAGACGCGTATTATTTTATCAATCATCAAAATAATGCACGCCATCGAAAAAGAGCTTCTTTCATTTTGAAACTTAACGTGCGTGAAATATTCGATAACTGTGAAGAAAGTCGTTTTCAGACACGATATTAATTACAGTGAAAACGTCGGAAAGAATCAGACTCAAATTACGTTACATAGTTATATGTAAAACATAATTATAATATAATAAATATAATATAATATAAATTATTATATTGTTATAATATAATTTATAGATGATATAAATAATAATATAATTATTATATTATTATAATATAATTTATAAATAATATATAATAATATAAATTATAATGTAGGTCAATTTTAAGTATATTTATATTTAATTTCACGAAATTATGATTACCCTAAAATTCGATTAATTGCAAACCGACTAACACTACCAACGCCCATCGAGACAATAACTATGTCAATCAAACGTAACATTTCATGAAAATCGTATGCAGGAAAGTCGTTGTATAGGCGACAGTTTAGTCGCACTTTGTCTCAACGGGCGGTTAAATATGTATATATCGGCCGACGGAAACGTCTTGGGTTCACAAAAATCGAATTTATGGGGCATCCCGTAACGCTTCACACGATACTGAATAATTTTCTTTGTACATAAGAGGAAGGCTTTTAGGATCCTACTTTCTCGTCGGTAGCACAAAAATTGATTTCATCAATCGATTTGTTCGACACAGGAAATCCTCTTTATCCCCTCCGTGAGACGGTTACGTTGCATTTAGATATACTTAAAATTAACCCCGCGGATTTCAATGAAAACCGATTATCGTTATGCGACCATTGTTAAAAGCACGTTTCAGCGAATCTAAATTAAGAAAGAAGAAAATGCTTTTCTGAAAATGATTTTCTGAAAATCTGCCGATACGTTCTTAGAATAAAGCTCGCGTATTATAAAATCCGGCAATGTTAACGGTATTCGGGACAAGCGTGACGAGACAAGGGCAAGACATTCCACCGAGCGAATAAGAAAAGTGCATGCCATTTCCACATGCATTTCCACAACTTTCGAATTTATTGCTGCACGCGTCGACAGCGAGAACTGTAACGAAAATTACTTTTAATAATTATATCACTCGAATTTGACTAGTAATTTTTTCGTTACAGATCAGACGGCATGCGACACGCTCGTTCACGTCGTAGAACAGGCGAGAAAGCCGGGCATATCAGGTATATCGACATCGGTATCGTTCGTCGTCAAGCTGGAATCCGTTTCGCGCTATTACGACGGCGTCACTTCAAGGAGAGACCGAGAGCAAAAGAGACTCATCGTCGTTTACCATCATCGGGGACAGTCGGAGGGTCTACGCGAGCCTCAGTAGGCCCGCAGTCGCACCTCCATCTCGGGATCCTGGCGGTGCGGCAGGTGGGGCTCGATGCCGGTCGCGGTGGCACCCGTGGCGCCCGCGCCGCCCACATGCCGGCTGTGGTGGCCGTGATGGTGATGGTGATGGCTGGCCGCGTGGTGCGTGTCGTGGTGATAGTGATGATTGAGATGTGGTGGCTGCGCGGTCGATCCCGGACCCCGGTAGGTCCGCTGCTTCTCCTCGAAGTCGCGCAGCCGCTGGTTGTAGCGCTCGAGCTGATCGCGCAGCAGTGCGTCCTCCTCGGCGGCGTGCTCCTCGTCGTACTCGAGGCAGCCGACGCCGTCCAGCCGTTCCAGGTCGATCCAACCCCGCCACCTCACGCACACGCCGTTCATGATCAAGTGCGAGCGTAGGTGTACCTGGAACATCGCCGTCACGGCGGAACGCAGTTGTTACGGATGTCGCGTTGCTGATGTCGCGGGACATCGAACGTCGTCGAACGAGATATCGTGGGTCCTGGCGGATGGTCGGGTCGGGATGCTCTTGGATGGTCTCGGGATCGGTGGAGAGCTTGATGAGGTTTCGACGTTGGAGAGGCGTCGGGCGAGTCTTGAGGCAAGATCGTCGAACATCTTTTGTGTTGGATGTAGGATTAATTGTATGGGAATAGGAGATCCGGATGTATTTTCCAATATTCAGATAAATTGCTTAATAGGTAGGCTAATAATTCTCTTGTCAGTTTCTTATCTCAATTCTTATCTCAAGTAGAGAGAAATCTGTGATATATATTTCATGATATATCTTGCGTAATGATAAAACTTTATGTCCACACATTTCCTCTTCTCTCAAAACGTATTACAGATTCCAATAAAATTGTCCATTGCAATGGATGTCGGAAAAGATTCGAAAGTTTAAAATGGCTAAATGAGCCTCCTTTCTTATTATCGAAATTATTATTTAATTCAAAGCGATTTAAATTATTTTCAATAGTTATGTCATTAAAATTTGACCAGTGACTCGTCATTTCATGGTATATTGCTATACGCTATGCGCGTACATTATGCTAATTAAAATAATTAGTAGATATTTTAGTGGCGTGACGTCATATCTAATAGCTAATTAATTTTTGCACTTTTAATCAATATACATTAACGATAATTAAAATGATTGAAATTTCGAAGTCAATAATTTCGTTGTGACGGAATGATATTGCTGACTTGAACGTCGTTGCACTTCCTCGAAGTCTACGGCAGAAAATGACGAGGCGCATCGACCTCCTCTGAAAGCCGCCGTCGCGGTCGCTCGTTTCGCTCACGGCAACCCTCGATCTTCTTTTTTGCGAAATCTACGCCGTCGGCGTGGGTTGTAGGAGAAGGCTCCATTACGTCCCGCAAGTTTCAATCATACGCCCCCCCCTTCTCCTTCCCGTTCTTTCGTCCCCCTCTCGGACCCTTCCTGCATCGTGTCTGACAACGGTGAACGTTCCTTATTTCCGGAGAACGATTACGCAGATTGGAAGGTACGAGAAGACCTCGCGGTCTATCTCGAAATGAAGGGAGAAATGAGATTGAGAAAGGCGAGGTTACATTCCTCGTAAGAAGTCAATTACTAGCAGAAATAACTTTCATGTCGATAACGTTTGCACAATTCTGATCGTAAAAATTCGCCGCACACTATTATTTCGCCTCGCATATTTCGATCTGTTGCGATCTTTTTGGGATAAAAAATTGTTAATCCATCAATCGCGACGTATCTTAAAATATCAGAGAAATTGCAAAAATTTCATTTAATTATCGTGTTAATTTTTTTTCTGCATTCTACTTGTTGCTGAAATGTGATGAATATGTAAAAAGAACGATATAATATAATAAATGCCCGAAAGTTAGAAAATATACAATTTTATAACAATGTAATTTACAATAATATAAAAAATATTCAATCTTATTAGAAATGAAGAGAAAGAGAGAGAAAGAAAAAAATAGTAACAATATAAAATTGAGAGCTGTTGATATTATGCGATTTATTCTTTGTTATTTATCTGTTATTCTTCGATATTTATCTGTTATTTTCCTCTGATTCTATTTATACTCTACTAATTAATCCGAGAATATTGTTAGGCGGTGTTTTCCGAGTAAAGACTAATAAGAGACTCTCGAAAAGCTAACAATTACCGGATTCTACGTTGGCGATGCAACACGATGGTATTTTATTTTCTGGCAAACGATCCAACTTCCGGTCCCTCCGCAGAGCCCAGATATAATTACGAGGTCAAGAACGCTTGGGAAAAACCAGTCGAGACCATGTTTGTCTGATCCCAACATAACGAGCAGCGACACGTAATCAACGAAATGAGTCAAAGATCTAAACGGTCTAGACTTCGTGTGTAATATCTCGTTCCCGATTTCGCAATCAAGGGTTTTAAATACGTAATTCAATATTTTTAACATTGATAATAAATGACCACATAGAGATATGAAGAGATTTATATCACACAGATATATAAATAGATACATAATATGTCACAATTAATATATCATATTTCTATCGTTATATAATTAATATAATTATTTGATTTATAATATATTTATAGTATATTTTCCGTAAATTAATAATAAATAAATAATAAAAATATTTTTATATACAATAATTTTTCCAAATATATTTTTTAAATCTCATGTAGAATAAGATCGAATGAGAAAATGTTTTATATTTTATCGTACTATCTTTTTTTAAATCACTAGAATATTAAATTTTTGTTAATACATTGAAAATTCTATTTGTAGCGTAATTAATTCCGTGTGAGATTTGCGCAAACGAACGAACGAATGTCCTGACGGTGGTAAATCGACGTTACATCTCGTTACATTCTTTCGCTTACAGCTGCATCGCCGCCGACAATGCGCCACAGGGCGTATTTTTATGCAGTAATAATCGAGCCGCGGGGTGCAAACCACGCGGGGTGGCGGGGTCTTAAACGTTTTCCGTAATCGAATCGCTCGCGGCCTTTGCTCTCAAAGGACTCGAGTTCCAGATTTCCGTTTTTCGAAAAACTTTTTCTACATATCACGAATAGAATAATTGTTTAGATTCAGGTTAAAAGAAAGACAATTTATAAGAAATTACTTTGCAAACTGATTTTCTCGCGTGCCTTTACAGCCAAAGGAGTCTCAAGGCGTTCTTATCTCGCAGCAAACGCGCGGCGATAAGAGCAGTTCCTGCTCGCGAGGCAGAAAGTTCCTCTTTCGCACAATCTTATGCATATTAATGTGCCTGCAGATAAGGCAAAGCGGAATCTCATTATGCATTAAATCTTACGCGATACGCATATTAACATAAGTATGAAATATAAGCAGGAAAATACGTCGAGTCTTTCGAGGCAAGAATATTTATAACACACGTGTCCTTTGTCTTTTTCTCGGAAAAACATTACCAGCTCTATTCGTGTTTTCAGTTTTATATCCTTTCTAGTTTAAATAGCGAAACTTATAAATTTATCTACGATCAAATTCGATGAAACATTCATTTTATTAAAATTCTCATAAGTATTTTTCAAACAATTAAATTACACTCGGCAAAAAAAGGCATACAATCGTTTGCATAAGAATCGCGTGCGCCTATCGTTTTCAGATCGGAGTAACGGTGCGTTTCATGCTCGCTTTCGTAATCAGTGATATCTTCGCTTTGCATCTCTTGGCATCGCGAGACGAATCGGACATGTATATTTCGAGCGACAACGAGACGCGCAAAAAGTCGTCACGCGGCGAGGAGATTGGCGAGGAGAGGAATGGACGAGACATACAACGTCGTCATTAGTCATCGCCGTCGCCTTCCTCGTTCTCACGAGGAAAGAACAGTTGGAAACATTTGTTTTTCTGCTTCTGCACACGGGCGTGACAATCATTATCGTCGCATAATGGTCGTTATAATAGGCGATATTTAAACTGTAACGCGTCGCCGCGCCGTAACCCTTTCTGATTTGCATCGGCAGGAAAAAAACCAAGAGTGCGGGGAAAAAAGAGAGAAATACAGAGAGAGAGAGAGAGAGAGAGAGACGTGAGGCGCTGCGAGAAAAGGGGTGAAAAATCGGCGGCAAGGGCGGGCGAAGAAGACCTAAATGCCACGAAACAAACGACCGGCTATTTCACCGGTCCTTTTGTTTCTCGATGGGCGTCGCCGGCAGCGCCTTTTTACGTCGGGTCCACTACACCGAGGTCCCGTGAATACCCCGAAACACATTCGTCACAACGGTGTTCCGGTAAAAAGGACGACATGCGAGGGGCATACGGTCAGCATAGCGCATCATCCTTTGTCTCTCGTTCAGGTCCAGTTCTGTACGTTCAACTTTTACGAGCAGGATGTGCACAGGATATGTACAGGATGGATATGTGCCTTCAGGATCATTTCCGAACTATAAATTTTGTAATTATGGCAGTGGTCTTTGCCTGGACAAAAAAGGGCCCGCTGCGATTTAAAGGCTACGCCTTATAATTGTTATACCACCTTAATCTTGGGACGTAAGATATTTGGAGTGTTTTCGAGATTCTGTAAAATTTACTTTTCCTCATAGCACTTCTCATAATTTGAATCAAATTTTTCTTTGTTTTCTCTTGAGTTTAATTTTTTCAGTTGTTAAGCTATTTTTCTGCTCCAACTTTCCAACGTTATCCTTCTATCTCGGAAAGCAATTTTGAAATCGATATTAGAGCGATGAAAAGTAATCTCGCGCAGTGCTGTTAATATTTCTTTTAATTTAACATTAAGATTTCTATCTTAATAAATCTAGCTTTATTACTGCGCGAATCAGCACCCTTTTTCTCTCTTTTTCTGCTCGATGGGCAAAGGGTTAAAAGCTTCGTTATTATCGGGCACCGCACGCGCTCTCTTTATCGCGCGTTTATCTCGATCGCGAATAAAGTCTCTCCCTTAATTATTACGTCGCCCAACGGGGCATGTCGGTGGGCACAATGCACCTAGGCACGTGTGGTCGCGCGCCGCTCTTTATTTCTTCGCTCATTGTCGATTAAAACAAAAAGGAGGCCGCGGGTCGTCTCGTAAACACAACGTACTGCGTTTCGTGCGCAGGATCTAATGAATCGCTTCCGTCTCTTTTGCAAAAGGAGATCCGACATAAAAAAGACCGTAGAAGTGTTCAGAAAAAAATTTTGCTTTAAATAACGCAATAATAAAGGATTCAGAGATGAAAATTGTAAAAATAACGAAGATATGATTTTGTGATAATTTTAGGAAATTCAAATTTTCTCAATAATATTTTATTTGTGTGGATAAATTGTGGAAAGAAATATTCACAAAAATGCTGCGGATAAAAATCTAATAAAGAATAAGGCAACAACAGAAATTCAGTACGTTATTAGGACTTCTCGTTTGATCTTTGCGAGAAACAGAGAGATTTATGAGCCATTATACTGTGTGACTGGCGGAGACAGCTTCGAGGCATCTGGCCAGCGTTTAACGGATTTCTAGAACGCTAATTGCCGCTGGTGCCCACTAACACGGCTTTTATTTTCCTGTCGTTTAAGTTGTAACAAAATAAGGACAACTTCTCGATTTCGAAGCATGTGAGTGTGAAAAAAATGCGAGATTTATTTTATTCTTTCGATCTGTGTGTGATATTATGATAAATAATTAAGCTTTAAAGATGCGAATAAGAAGACTTTTACTTCTCATTTAATTATAAATTTAACAGAAAATAAAATCATTTTTATTCAGTATTTAATGTTATTTTAATATTTATATTTTTAAAAGTGCAGAAGTTTCGAAAACCGACCAGTACGATTAAAACTTTGTTAAGAAAAAAATCAATTCTAAGTGAATCAGGAAAATCCATCTCCAAAATGGTTCTCATGCATTTCACCGATTGCATGAAAAATACAAACTTATAAAATATGTAAAATAACAAATTGACCGTTTTTTTTAAATAAAATGTGACTTGCAAAAATTACGATAAAATATTGCGATTGGAATAATCTAGAATATTTCCAGACATCTACGAAAATCAGCGCGCGCACTTTGCAAAATGGCGTCGCGACGACGCCGCTATCGATCGCAATGGCGACGCCGAGAGGCGTCGGCCGCGGCGCCGGCGTACAAGATTGCTAGATCTGACGACCTAAAAAGCCCATCGAGCTTTTGCAGCTTTTAAAATTAAGATGATCGAAATTTTCGAGAAATTTTGGCTTTATTATTTGAAGAAACAGTGTTTCTCTACTTAAGCTGTTTTCCCATGCGATCATTCTAACAGCGTATAATCTTATTATGTTGCATTTAAATCGCCTTTTGATCTCTGACTTCTGAGTTCGTTTCAGGGCGACAATTTCGTTCGTTCGACACAAAGATAAATTGGGACAGTTTCTCTCGTTTGGACGAGACTGGACTCCCGTAGAGAGGCCCGGAATTCCTACTGACCGGATGCGGGGGTGACACGTCGGTACCATTGTTCGAGAAGTGGTGGCCGGGTACTAAATTACGGACCCGAAAAGTTGCGCAGCATCTATACCTAACGGCCCCTAATTTGCCCATAGTACGAACCAATTACGACCACACAATCGCATTCAGGAACCACCGTTTCAAGATTCGAGCTGTCGGGATCTAAGCTTCCGCTGAAAGGCAATTTAACGGAGGGAAAATATCCCTTTCTTCGAAAATTTGCGCAATTTGGTAATATTTATAAATTTTGCACATAAATCATTTAATCTCCAAAGAGCCATGAGATCATTGAAAATCATTAACACGCTGTTCTAAAATTGTCGGGGGTTTTAAGTTTGAAACCGACTTTTGCGTAATGTGAATTCTATTTCTTTAATTTAATCAATTTCTATATAAATTTGTATAATATGGTACTTAGGGACAAAATTTTGGATTGTAACATGACGAATGATAGAAGGATCCATTGGAATAATACAGTTGGGATATAAGGTCCACGATAATCGAGATGATTTTTAAAAAGCGGTGTCCACTTACCTTGCCATGTTCCTTGTCGAAGTCGCAGTCGTTAGGATCGACGGGATAGTTCCCAGACGCGTTGCCGAAAACAAGCTGAAGGTTGGTGCCCGTCGCCGCAAACGCGATCTCTGTGTGGCCTTCCCGACAGCCATTTTGGAAACGTACTTGACGTTCTTCGAGTGGCCGGTCTCTATAGCCAGTGTATCTCACCTATAAAAGAAAAAAATAGAAATATCGTTATTAACAATATGCATATTAATGCACGGAATTTTTTATCCAAGGAATAACAAATGTAAATCAGTTATATCAGATGCATTAAAGCGAATTAATTTAAATTTCAAAAGATACGAATTTAATTTGCGTAGATGACTTTAAATTTTATACTCATAAATTTATTATTAGATTTTATCAATGTTTTCTTGCATAAGTAATTTTGCAATATTAAAATAAATTTCAATCGCCGGCACAGATCAAATGATATAATTTTTCGACACTCCTCAATATTTTCTAACAATTTTCTAATAAATAAAAAGTCGTCACTTTTAAAGCACTAGAAAAAAATCTCGATGTTTTCGTTATTGTCGTCTCAATAATTAACGAATCAATTAATTTGACGATATTCGTAGAGATATCGGATTCTCGACCGCCACTTCGAAAGTTTCTCCATGATTCACAGATGTTAAAAGACGAAATGAATGTGGAATACTAATTCGCTGTCTGTGGGTGATCCGCAGGTTACACAAATTCGAAGAAAGGACAACATTCCTACGGCATCGCGTATTCCAGGTCGGCGGAGCGACGGGAAATCCTTTCCGAGATGTCTCACTGCGCATTGCGACACGTAATACGAAAGACATTTCTCGAGGTACCCGACCGAGATTGATTAGCGAATGGTAATAAACGAACTTAACGATTTCAAAACGGAGCGATTAGTTCGCAGAACTAATAGACCAGCGTGATCACACGATGCAGTTAGGATAAATGTCGCTTAGGCTTCTCTGTTGGGGTTATTTATTTTATCGTCTCATTAAATTTCTGAAATAATGTCTTTAAAGGCTAAATTTGATAGTTGTCGTATAAAGTTGCTGATTATAACACTCGTACTACTAATTCGGTAACAGATTCCAATTTGTGATGTAGCGTGTACGTATTGCGTTGAATAACAATAAGGCAAAAAATGTATTAGAATATATTAGAATGTATTAGAATATTCAAAACATTTTTGTTTCCTCATGTGTTTATTCTCAAGGACATCACGCGGTTGACGTTATTCGCACGTTTCGCACTGCCAGTCCAACATATCCGTATTTTATCTTTCACACCTTTCATGCGTGCGTTTTCACATAAAATATTACTATAATGATTTAATTTCCTACAGATATGGAAGTTTATAGATTTTCTCTATAAATTTAATTTTTCTCTATTAAGTAGTTTTCTTTCAAAGGCAACTATTCACGTATTCCTTTCACATGTCCGTATCTTTATCGACGCCGGAGCTTTCCGCGGCAGACTCACCTCGCTCTCGCGACTCAGCCTTCTGAACAGCTCGTCGCTCTCAAACTTGGCTTTCTGATCGGGCACGACTCGCGGCATCTTGAAGACGAGCCGGGGCGGACGTGGCTGTTCGTACAGACCCATTCCGTCGAATGGTAGCACACCCACGCCCGCGTGCTCGCTCATTGCGTGCATCATCTTCGTCGCCGCGGGTTAACCGGGCCGCCTGGAGTATAGACACCCTCTCTCCCTTCTTCGAAGGTCGACTGGATTGCGGACTGATATGTCACTACCGATACTAGCTCCCGCGTATGTACGAGATATACGAGAGATCGCGTTTTTCTCGGAGGAGAAAAGAAACACTCCGAAGGTGTTCAGAGACGAGGAACGACCTCGTATTCTCTTTCGCGCGGTTCACCACGCTCGATCCACGAGATAACTGGCGAAGGGACACTCTCGCCGGCGTCGATATGCACGATGTGACGTCTCAGTGAAGACTGGAGAACCAAAAAGCGCGCGGAGTTCCCCCACGCCGGATCACGCTCGCTCGCGAGAGCTCGACACGCCTCTGGACCGCCTTCCGTTTCTCCCTTCCGTCTTTTCAGCCGCTGAATCACGGGGGCTTCTCCAGCCGGCCAGCCAGTCAGCCTGGCTCCCGATTCAACCCTGCGGAGCCGATATCGTGCACCCGGATAGCGGCGAGCTTGCACCCCGAGGGTGAGAGAAGGAGGGAACTTGCTCGGCAATCTGGTTTCATGATTTTATAAATGGAAGAGTGCTGTTGTCCGAACTCGACAACTTGCGAGCCGTTTATTTTCAAAGTGCTTTGAAATGCGTCTTATTTTCTTTTAAACGGCGGGGTTGAAATCAAAAATACATAATATTTAATAGGAAAACTCGAGTGATGCGAAGAACTTAGAATATTCTACATGATTGTCGGAGAAGTCTTAAATTTAAATTTAAAGCTGATATTTTAAACACTTTTATTATCTATCTCGTTTAATAATCTCTTGACGGCATTATAAATGTAAGTTGTTTAACAAAAATTTCATTAATAAAGTAATCAATAGATAAATAATAATAGTTCATACTTTTTGGTCTAATTAGATAATCATTTAATACTCATTCCAAATTAATATATCAAAGACTCCGAAAAGAAGCTAAAAAGTTTATTTAGTAAGAAAAACTGACATTTTTTAAAATCTTTTAAATCCGATGTTATAAATAATTCCGACTGAATTTTCTCTAAATCAACCTACGAACAAAATCCATACAATTCACACGAAATCTATTTGCATTCGTACAAAAATTCTGTTATCCATATTTCTACTATATTGCGTCGCAAGAACCTTTTATTTGCAAAAACTATTGACACCTGAAACGTTTTTGTACGAGAGAAATCGAATCTAAACTAGCCGAGACGAATAGATACGAGATTTTTTGCCGTTCCCTTGGAAAACGGTCATAAAACTTTTTTCGCGCTCTTGACAGTACGAAGGGATACATCACCAGTTTACAGAGCAATATATTGCAGCAGCGGGATTGACGGTAGTATCCGGATTGGCTGGCTTATTTCTTCACAGGGATACGGGAAGTACGTGTCGGACAGAGGGGAAGGGGGATACCCCATTTCGGTCGCCGGATGCCCGCTTAGATAGTATAACACCGCGTGTATCCCCTCGAGGGAAGAGATCTTCATCGTCTCTATCTCGAGTGGCGGGGCTCATCCTTTTGAGAGGATCATTGTCGAGGATCCGCGCGCGATTAAGATCAACGACCCTCCGGCGGGCGCACGATCCATGGCGTTACCGGCCATGGATACGCATTTATCCTTTTTTCCTCCCTTTTTGTGCCCCTCCCCTTCACTTGACACTGACGATGTTACAGCTTCGATTCTCCGATTAATCCTGCTGCTTCATTCATACGAACCATACGTTTGATACGTTCAAACAAATGGACGTTTAAATATTTTATTCACAGTTTTAATAAAGCATGTTCCAGTAAAATATTTTTATATTGTAAAACTTGGTAAGATAAAAACAGAATTAATTTATCGACCACAATCAATTTTATTACTGTTCTTTTACTGTAACAGAGTGCATTCCACGAAGTTTTTCCCATTTTAAGAAAAAAGCAGTAAAAGAAGGTAATATCGACTGGACCGCAAAACTGGAAACCGCAAAAAATTTAGTGCTGATTTTTTTTGTTATGTTAGTTTCTCAGAAACTTATCTTTTTTAATTTACATTTTCAATTTGAAAAGAAATTGCAATTTTACAGCTTCATAAATATTTCATTTATATGTAAAATAAGAAAACAAAAAATAGGTCACAATGCTGCAAGTATTGTTAACTTCAGATAGAATGAGAAAATTTCTTTTGTAATTCGCATCTTTTCACAATTCCAATTTTTTTCTTTAAGTATTTCATGACATCATTTTTTTCTATACAATTGTACTACGTAAGTTTCTATACAATTCCTCCCTCCCCCCCAAGAATGCTTTTTTATTTTATTTTACAGTTCCGTTTTAGTATAATACTCTTCTATTTTAGGAACAAACTTTCTCTTTTCACAGCATGTGCTTTGCGTCTGTAATACAAGTTGATGCGCGTGTAAATGTTTTATCTTTCTTGACAGTCTCAAGGAGCAAGGACGACATTTGGGTCGATTTAGTGTTAAGGCTGATTTATAGAGGCCGTGAACTATTAATTTATGCTAAAACTGTAAAATTTCGACCAATACGTAGGTACGCACAACGGAATCGACTGAAGTGATTGGTTGAAACTTTACATTTTCGGCCCAAATTAACAGTTTACGGTCTCAATAAATCTGGCTTTATTGAAAATGGGAAGCATATAATGTCGTATATCACAAATAATACAAATTTAAAACAATATGTTCATGGAAAAGATTATTTTGTCTCTTTCTTTTTTCTTTTAGATACTGATATTAAAATATTGTTCTTTAAAGTTGTTCTTTCACTAAAAGTTTCTCTGAAATTTTTATCTTCTTGGATATTTCCGTATAGATGTATATTTAAAAATAATTAATAATATTTAAATATGTAATTATTTATATACAAAAGAAAAAGTTGGAAATTTGGTGCAAAATTATAAAATGAATTATAAGATTAATGTTAAGTTCGCAAGTTACGCATTGCTTTCTTTTACACCTCGCATGAATATCTAAGCGTGTCGAAAGAGAAATTTCACGCGTGTCTCCGGATCGAGATGAGCGAATCTCCGCCCCTTGCCGCGCACTATTGGTGCAGCAGCTTCCGCCAATCGCAAGAATCCTGCGTCTGCGAAGGGAGGAAGAGCACGCACGATACACACGTGCGCACGTGCGTGCGTATGACATATTGTCAGTTGTGTATATACTTGCTCGAGCAAGAGGGGCGAAGAGACGTGGCTCGACACGGGTTCGTTTTCCTGTCGTCGCGAGAGATTAGCTCCTCATTCATTTTCTACACGGAAATATATGAAGTCTGTGAAGTTGGTATCCCAAAATATGAATTTTTACAAAATTAATAAATAATCATTTTTTGTCCACTTTGCAAAAAATTAAACAAAAAATTTAATTTTAATATTTTTTGCAAAGTGAACAGAAAATGATTATTTATAGATAAATGTAGGCAAATTATGGAATCAAATGTTATATCAATGTTGTAAAAATTCGCATTTCGGAATGTCAACTTTGCAGAACTAAATATTTGCACGTATGCATATAATACACACAAATCTGATCTTAACTCGGAAATTTGTAATTTCACTTACAGACTTTAAGAAGTCTGAAATAAATGTAGATTTATTCATATTCTTCAGAAACTTATGTAAATTTTGAGGATCCATAATTAAATTTGTGGTCTGTCGCATCTTGTATTTACAGTCTCCATTTTAATTAAGCACATGTTTAAATTTTATGTTTAAATCGTAGTTATAATATGGAAATTTTGCTATTTCCGCCACTTTTCGCATGTGTGAGTTATTTAAATATTAACTCTATTTAAATTTCTATCTATACGAAAATGTCACTTTGAAATAAAAATTTTATAATTATATTAATCTAAAGATCGAAATTCTAAATATTATTAATTATAAAGTTACGATGCATAAACCCTCGCGATAAAGTCCGTAGTTGAAAGTACGTTGAAAGAAGATCAATATCGTGAACGTTTCCGTTGCCAGAGAAACTTGGATACTCGCGCTATATACTGTAAACACCCGAGCTATCAAGTATGCAGGATGTCGAACCGAGGAAGGATACGAACCGAGAACGAATCTTCCTGGCAACGAAGGGCATACGAGCGTCATCGATCTAGGGTGAGCACTCATGAATTATAAACGTTACTCTGGATTCAACACCGTTTAATATTTTACCGGTCAATGTTTCTTTCATCGAGTTCTCTCTCAATGAAAGCTCCCCGGATCTAACGAAAAGTGCTAAAGCTCAGTGCTAAAGACACCTTCGTAGAGGTAACCTTTGAATCAAAAGCGATAAATAAATAATAAAAAATAAATAAATAATCTCTCGCGTGAGATTAAAACTCCAAAATAAAATCGTTTGTACATTAAACGGTATAATTATATGCATTACATTCGTGTAATTTTATATTAGGTTTACGAAATTTTAAATAATTGTGCTATATTACAAACAATTATATTAATGAAAATCTTTAACGAGTTAAATGTTTTTTTTTTCTTATGCTTTTACGGTCTGTACTTTACGTGCTTTACGTCTGTCAGAGAATGTATATTTGTATTACTTTGCAGGTAAAAACGGCCAGACCGACGGTAGATGTGAACCCTCCGGAGGGCAGACCTCACGTCTCGTTCAACGCAAAGAGACTGCAACTGGAACGCGAAAGACAGGCGCGAATTCTCAGGGACAATTTCATCCTGTTGAAAAAACTTCGCGAGATCATGTACCGGAAGCGTCGAGTCGCGGAGGATACTCAACGGGTCCAATGGCAGGAATCTAGATGCGTTAGAGTTCATTAAGAAGATGAGATCTCGATGAGGAATACTCCTTTGCCTACGCATTTTCAATCTTTCATCTTCAGCAAATCTTTTCTATCTTGATACAGTCATTTGTCTGCTGCATTTCTAATAAATGCTTTCATTAATATTTCCAGAATTGTATTTTCACCTTTCTTTATCGTTAATAGTTTATTAAATCATAAATTTTTTCAATTAATAATAATTCTTATATTATGATAATTTAATTTTTATATATTTCTGTTCTTCTAAAAATTAATTATGCAATTTTTCAAATTATGTTTAGTGGAATATAATATTTAATATTGTGTATCGCGATATATTTCATTTTCTATTGTTTGGAATTTAAATCGATACGTATTCGTTTGATGCATCGTCATTCACGCATCAAGGAGAGAGGCTAGATTTTCGCAAATAATATCGCAATCTTGTCACACAATGTAAGCATTTTTTACATTAAAATATATTATAGATATGTATGCATGTTTCTAACTATTAGAAAATTTTATATTTATAACATTAATACATTATAATATTAAGATTATAAATTTCATAATCAAGATAAATACTGATGAATCTTCTGCCAGTTTATATTTGATCTTCATTAATAACGTTAATCACATTAATAATATATTAAATAAAAATTCTACTATAATGCTATAAATGGCTCAATAAATTTAATATGCATACATTTTTGTTTAATTAATTTTTACTCAATTAAGATTAAATGGAGGAAGAAAGCTACGATAACGAGAAAGCTGGAGAGGAACTTGCTGAAGAGAAGCCTTATGACGAAGAGGATCAGGCCAAATACGAATCAACGATTTCGTTGGACGAGATCGAACGTAATATACGCGTGTTAACACACACCGAGGCCGGCGAGTGCCTTCACAATTTAGGAAAATCCGTTGCGCAATATGAATACGCATATCTCAGCATGAATGCCTCGGACGGAGGTTTTACGGATGTCAGCATGATACCATTCTTCAAGCACGTTCGTTACGTGAACGTGTCGGGGAACAGATTGACTTCAGAAGCACTGCGCGCGCTCGAGGCGATGCCGTATCTGCAGACGCTACGGGCGGACCGAAATCGTCTGACCAGCGCGGAATTAAAACCGATGCCCTATTTGCAGGTGATCCCGTCGTCTCTTGACCCTCGTTCCATGGGGGTTTAACTCATTCAGAACACCCGCGCCCGCAAATCCGCGCTAGTAAGACGATTTCGAAAATCTAGGAGCTCACCCTGAACGAGAATAAGTTGACGGACACGTCCGGCATTCGTCACAAATCGCTCGAACATCTAGAGTTGAAGTACAACAATATTCGCACCGTGACCATGGATCTTCAGATCCTCGTGAACTTGACAACCTTGGAGCTACGCGGCAACGCGCTGATCAGTACCGCAGGTGAGACGCACAAAGATGAGGATAGTTATTTATCTTCCATTTATCTTCATTAACGAAGATGATCACAACAATCTGGGTGAGAAATGTCAAGCTTCTCAAATGGTAGCTTAAGAACTCGATAAAGCGAGAAGGATTCTGAAAACTAGGAATTTGACTTCGTAAAATGGATTTTCCCTGAATAACGTTCGAATTCTTTGCTTCTCGCAGGAATCTGTTGTCCCAATCTGACGCGGCTTTTTCTAGCTGAAAACCAAATCGAGAAAATCGAAGATCTCGGAGAACTGGTGAATTTAAAGACGCTACATTTGCGAAGTAACAGGCTCGCGAAGCTGGACGGTTTCACCGAGCGGTGTCGTAGCTTGAGCTACGTGAATTTGCGCGATAACGAGATTCTGAGAATTTCAGAGCTGAAAAAGTTAGACTGCTTACCGAAATTGGAAACACTCATCGTCCTAGGGAATCCTTTTTTGAAGGAAAAGGTAGAAGAGAAAGAAGAGGAGGAATATAGGCGAGCTATTCTAACGATGTTTTCGAAATTAAAAAGAATCGACAAAGCTCTCGTGTTAGATCAAGAGAGGAATGAGGCAAAAGCGTTGCTCAAAAATATGCAAAAGAGCGGATCCAATTTTGAAAATTTTAATTTAAGAGATTAATTAAAAATACGCATTAATGAACAAATTTGAAGGGTTGTATCGAATATTTTCATTGAAATATGTCTTGATTTTAAAAGAGTCAGTATCAACTTTTTTTTATTCATTTATAACTATTATGTATGTAGTATTAAAAATACATTTTATGTATTTAAAATTTTCAATGGATTATTATTTTTTAAACAGATTTTGATTAATTTCCAAAATGTTTTTATATAGATAAAATAACTAATATCTTTTTAATGTAAGTTTATCGAAAACATACATTAGTATGTTTTAATTTGTGTAATGTTATATTAATTGAACTCGACGTGACTCGTCAGCAAAACTCGATTTAATATACATATACTGTATATGAATAATATACACTACTGGGATTTCTTTGGACATTGAAATGAATAATTTATAATTCAGGTAATATGTGATATTTTTCATCCTTTTATCTCATTTTTCTTATTCTCAAATTAAGTTTCTTATATATATATTTTGCTTTCATTTTTCTTCAAATATTTATTGCATTATCGCTAGCAAAATAGCGCGCGTGTGTGTATGTATATAATGTGTAAATATGTGTAATTGTTCGCAATGTTTGAGCTCGAGTCCGTGGATTTGCTAAACCCAAATGACTGTACGAATCAGTCGTCCCTGCCATAGACATAGTATAGTCCCTGCGGAACATTATAATCCACAAAAAATATCAGTTCGCGCCATCTCGCGGTGATAAGTAGTACTGAAATGCATTTTTTATTACAAGAGATTCACTTCAATCTGTAATGTCCATTTTTACTATTAGATTAACTTTATAATCTCGTAATCAACTTAACTTTTTATCTTTTTCTAATTTTAAGAATTTTAATTTTAGAAATTTCTAATTTTAATTAGAAGATAAAAAATAAATTAAATTTGAGATTAATCTGTGTTGATTGAAATGAACGAATAATTCTGTCATCTAATTTTATCTACTTTCATGTATATCATATCATATTTTGATATACAAGTATATATATTTTTAATATATATTTATAATGATTTATGCTAGATCATGTCCAGCTAATTAATAATACATATTAATTACAATTATTCACAAGGGAAATTGTGATAAATAATTTCGGCACTACGGCACGCGTTCGCAGTTTCTTCGCTCTCCTCCTCCCCTCCTGCTTTCCGTGCTATTTATCCTAATTTATTCCATGAACTAACGTATTTAAAATATTAGAAACGTTTAGGAAACGTAAAAAAACCAACATGTGCTACTAGGGTATCGCTTACCCGACAAAAATAGTACGTGAAATCTACATTAGTGCCACGTAAGATCCACGTGCAAACGTGTGTTCCATCTGGCAATAACGTGAATTTCACGTACTGTTTTTGTCGGGTAATCGCTATATATCCTATATACATAATAAAATCAGACTCAACCGTGTTTTTTTATAGTTTCGCTTGAAACATGGCCGCTTGAGCCGAACCCTGGTGAAAATAAAATTTGGAGCGTAAGTCGAATGTAAGGGAAGGATGGTAGAAGCATGAACAAAATGTCTAAGAAGCGAAAATTGAAACACCGCATCGTAAAAGATGCGTAAAAAAATTTTTTGTTCACGCTTCTATCATCCTTCCCTTACATTCGACTTACGCTGCAAATTTTATTTTCGCCAGGGAAAGCGATCGCGGGGAGGATAAACGCGATAAAATCGCGAATGCAGGATATATCTTGAAAAGGAATTTCGTTTGTTTTACACATTAAACAAGTGTGCATTCCTGCTCCACATGGAGCATAAGAAATTGATATTTGGCCGTATTGTATCTCGCCTAAGATCAGGTGTCAGTTAACAGAAAAAGAAGAAGAAGCGAAATGCAGGACGAAGAGTGCGACGGATCGTGTCCGCTAATATTAACGTCGCTCGTCGAATATCGATAATAAATGCAGAAACGTACCTTGGATGGCATGATTTTCTTCTCGTTTCCGAACCGGTCGAATTTCCGCGTTTTCACAAACGAGCCGCGCGCGCGAGGTCTGGAGGTCGATTGTATATTTCTGAAGAAAGTAAAAATGTGAAAATTGTGAGCAACACTCTCTCCACTGATTGGTGTATACTTTTAGGATTAACGATATACACCAATCAGTGCTGCTCACTTTTCACATTTTCACTTCTTCAAAAATACATAAAATAAAAATATAAGTACGTACGTAATCGAATCCCTGGATCGGCAACAAATTCGAGCGCGCGGTCACGTGACTGCGCCCGCCGTCTCGCGGCGCGCCAGATAATCGAATCGTGGAGACTCGTGGTCACGTGGCCCGTCACGACTTCGCGGCGCAACGTTTACGAAGGTAGGGGGTCCCGGCATATCGCACGTATACAGGTTATATACACGACGAGCGTTCGCTGTTCGCTCTCACATTCGTCTGCACACGCACGATCCAAGCTGATCCGAGCACGGCACGTCGACGCATCATGTCCAGCAAGCCTCCGTATAAAATCGGTAAGAAGCAAACACCCCGAACATCGCGAACGAATCTCGGAGTTTCGGAGTAGCACGAGTAGCGGAACGAAACACGTGCTCGCTCACAGCCGTGTGAAGCAACGTGAAGTACTCGTCGTTCCGCGATAGTATGTACAGTAAACGCACGAAATGTTCGATATTCGTCGCGCGAGCGTGTCGGGAATGATTATAAGTTACATGTATGCTCTAAAAATATTAAAACTTGGAGTTTAATCTTCGGTAATCTCGGGTAACCTTCGGTTTACTAATCGGGATTACACTCGCTGTTCTCGTTAAAATTTTTATGATCATTATGCAAGAAACTATTAAAAAAGCTATGTTATAAAGTCATTTTCTTGGTAGCAATAACGTTTGTGCGTGCTTTTGCAATATTGTGCAATTATATTTTGTAACATGTTTTTGCTCTTTTATATTATTCTTGTTTTTATTCTTTGATACAATATAAAACGTAAAAAACCTTTTATATATATATATAATTGATAAACAATAATTTATTATATTTGATATATTTAATATTTTAATTTGTTTAGTTAAATTTATAAATTATATATATTTATTTAAAATATTTATGATTATATTACATTATTGTGTCTTAGTTTTAACAATAATTTTTCTGACTAATTCTGACCTAAAGAAAATTTCCAACAGCCGATCTCTCCCTGGCGGAATGGGGTCGTAAAGAAATCACCCTGGCAGAGAATGAGATGCCAGGGCTTATGGCGATTAGGAAAAAATATGGACCATCTAAAGTGCTGAAGGGTGCACGAATCGCCGGTTGTCTTCACATGACCGTGCAAACTGCAGTGCTGATTGAGACCTTAGTGGAACTTGGCGCAGAGGTGAGCGCTAGAAAGTCTAAGACTTTTAACGAGCTTAATTTACAAGTATATTATTTGATACTTTAGTGATAAGTGTTAGCAATAACGCCGATAGAATTTCACGCGGCTGTTTGGCGGGTTTCTGGCGAGGAAACATGCAAAGATAAATCTGTGATATACACATGAATGTTATCGTCGTTGACCCTGACTCCTGTAAATCTGAATTGTATAGTATATTTAGATATCTAGTACATTCAGTATAGTGATGCGATGAGTCGTTTGGAAACACAATGAATTTGTTAAAACATTTAAAAAAGGTTCATCCTCTACGCTTCAATATTTCAATTGAAGTTAATTCAACGACAGATGAAGAATCCAAAAGAATCCTAAAATCAAGGATCTCTACTTTTCAAATCCCACTGGAATCGATATTTAAATGTCAGATATAAAGATTTTTAATTTATAATAGGTGAGTCTAGATTTGATACTTATAAGTCTATCCAGTGAGAAATGATGATCGAAAATACATATCGAATCAGCGTGGAATTGATGCTTTTTCGACGCAAAAGACATCAAATCGATATCGATTCGACATCAATTTGACCAACCATTTTTCATTGGGTAGTACTCAAATAACTAGACTCGAGTCAGGATTCGATTCTTTTTTTAACACGAATATGAGTTACTCGAATCTCAAATTAAACGTCTCGTCACATCACTAATTCAGTATGAAATGGTCGTTTTTTTTTTCTATGCTGTTCTAATCAATTTCTATGCTATTTTTGTAATTATCTCTACTATTCAAGAAATTAGTGATTTTTTTTCAAATTTCCACAAATCGATGAGTTTAATATGTGTTATGTATGTGTATTAAAATTGAGAAAAAAACATTAAATAATGTTTTTTTTCGACAATCATGCCTTTACATGTGAAAATACATAACAAGGCATATACGATAATATATGTGCATATGATTTTTTTATTTTATATATATTTCTCTCCATTATTGAGTCTGAAAATACAAGTAGTTTTACTTGTAAAAATGTTCAGTAGTGATTTGGAAACCTAATATACGAATTTTAACAATGTTATTTTTCTACTATAGGTGCAATGGTCATCCTGCAATATATTCAGCACTCAAGACCACGCTGCGGCGGCGATAGCGAAGACTGGAGTGCCGGTGTACGCGTGGAAGGGAGAGACTGACGAGGAGTATATCTGGTGCATTGAGCAGACCCTTGTGTTCCGGGATGGCAAGCCGTTCAACTTGATCCTCGACGACGGCGGCGACCTGACCAATCTCGTGCATACCAAGTATCCACAGTATCTCAAGGAATGTCGCGGTCTATCCGAGGAGACCACTACTGGAGTGCATAATCTGTATCGCATGATGAAGGAGGGGACGCTCAAAGTGCCAGCGATTAACGTCAACGATTCCGTCACGAAGGTTTGTGCACGTTAAGAAAGGAGCGAGATAATAAGTAAACAAGTTTATAACATTATAGATAAGCTATCGATACGAAATTGACGCTAGGATAATAAATCAGAAGAAAATATATTAATGAGTATGACTCGATTAAAATCCAGTAATCGTTGTTCGTATGAATTGAGATAACTGTAGGATTACATAAAATAATGACGAAATAGTGACGAAACTGATAAACGGATGATAAGTGAAGCATGAATGTATTAAACACTTGGAGAAATCTTGCAATATATGACACTGTGTGTGCACTTTCGAAAATAAACATTTAAGTTTCATGTAATTAAATTTTGCAAGGTAAATGTTTCTCGGGATCAAAATAAAAATTTTAATTAAAAATCTATTAATATATAAACAGTATTACGTAAATGTTACGTAAAAATAAAGCTAACTTGGTTTTATATTTTTCACAGAGTAAATTTGACAATTTGTACGGATGCAGGGAATCATTAATAGACGGAATCAAGAGAGCGACTGATATTATGATCGCTGGTAAGGTGTGCGTAGTGGCCGGATATGGAGATGTAGGTAAAGGATCCGCGCAAAGTCTCAGGGCTCTTGGAGGTCGCGTTATTATCACAGAGATCGATCCTATCAACGCACTTCAAGCAGCCATGGAAGGATATGAGGTACCATAGGAAAAGAAATTCGACTGATCGCAAAATTGCATCAAATTATTTCATTAGAATTAACAAGTGTTGCGGATTTTGCGACAGTTACAAACGTCTGTAATCCGCAGGTAACGACGATGGACGAAGCAAGTACGAAAGGCCAGATATATGTAACTACGACGGGATGTAAGGACATCATCGTCGATCGACACTTCATGAACATGCCGAACGACGCCATCGTCTGCAACATAGGGCACTTTGATTGTGAGATCGATGTCGCGTGGCTAGAGAAGAACTCTGAGAAGACTAATATAAAGCCCCAAGTGGACAGATATCTCTTGAAGAACGGCAGGTATGTTCTGTATGCTGCGTATGAATGCTAAATCGAATTGATTGGATCTCTTGATAACGAGTTAAATTGCATCATTCATATTGCAGACATATTATTCTTCTCGCGCAAGGTCGTTTGGTGAACCTGGGTTGCGCGATGGGCCACTCGAGCTTTGTCATGAGCAACTCGTTTACGAACCAGGTGCTTGCACAAATCGAACTCTGGACGAAATCGGACAAGTATTCGATTGGCGTACACATGTTGCCGAAGAAACTAGATGAAGAAGTCGCGGCATTACATCTGAATCATTTGGGTGTGAAGTTAACAACTCTCACGTCAGAACAGGCCAAGTACTTGGACATGTCTGTGGAAGGACCTTACAAGCCCGATCATTATCGATACTAGCCGCCATAATTTGATTGTGTGAAAATTTGCAATGAAATTGTAATTAAATTGTTCTTATGTAATTATATAATTAATTTTATATAGCATTTGATTGATAAACCGTTGCATTTTCTCTTCTATACCAATCTTATATAACAATACTTTCAAACAACGATAATAATTTATAAATATCTAATTCAAATCAAATGTCTTAATATCGTTAAATTTGGATATTTAATTTTTTATCATCTTTAATTTATTCATATTTGATCAATGATTTTTCTAGCAATTGGATAAAAGGTGCGTTCGGGGAGACGCTATTAGCGGTATCAGCAACAGTTTATCTTCATTACTAACTAAAAATAGAACAAAAATAGACGATGTTGATAGCACTAATAGCGTCTCTCCGAACGCACCAAAAGTTGTCGACAGTATAGAATAAAAAGAAATTTATTCTTTTCTCGTAGTAATAACTATCACAGACCATGATTATGTACAGTTTCGTCTACATTACCTATGTCTTAAATAGTACTGAATTTTCCTGCAAGCAATGACAGCCACAGCCCGTGGGACATACAACCTCTTTAGCAAACCATGCCGCTAAGTGCTCAATGTGTCCACCGTGACCGCAAAACATGCAGGAGTTACTCGCACCTAGATATTTGAACGAAAACAAAAATTTTAAGTTTGAGATTATAAAATGCCTATTATCGAATCCAACTCAGAGAGCTAATTAAATCAGTTTAATCAAAAACCTACGAACCTCTGACTGTAACATGGCAAACGATACATTGGAAGCTCAATCCCTTGCAATTGGCGCACTGCGGACCTGGACTGATCTTGCCGCAGATTCGGCATTCGTTCTGCAATTCTACGTCCTTCTGCACGTCGAACGAAGACGCACTCAAATGTTTCAATACCTGCGCCCGAGCGTCCAACAGTTCCCATCTGTGTAATGCCTCAGCGTACGCCTTTTTGTAACCGTCGTATAGCGCCGAATATTTCTCATCAAGCAATCTGCATAAGATTTTCAGCATTTATATTATAAATGAAATATGCTCGCAAGCACAAAACTTTCGAAAGACATTTCTAAAGGTGCTTGAAACACTTTCCATCTTTCATCCAAAACACCTTCCATCTTTCTTTAAGGTGTCTTTCGAATGTTAGTGCTGTCTAGAAACATACTTGATGTTTTTCGCTGAATCTCCAAAGCCATCTTGGATGCCTTTTAAATCATCCAATGATTCCGACCATGAGTTTGATCGGTGTTGCTTCAGATTCTGAAAATTCCATCCATCTAACGTGGTATCTGCCAAATGTATTGTGTGATAAGGCGAACCACCAGGCTGTAAGGATATATTGAATAGAACAGAGACTCACAGTTAAGAAATACATGTATCAACTATATACATAATACACACGCACACGATATACAACACACGCACAATTAACGTCAGCATTTATATAAATGGATCATAATGAGTTATCATTAATGAAACTATTCTCTATATGAATTCTTTTTATAGAGATGACGATTATTTGTTTGTACGAAGTATACGCATAATTGATTATGACAAACAGCACATGTCATTTAACCACTAACTACAATTTGCTTCTCTTTTGAGAAAATAACGTGTTACTGTACACATTACTTTTCTTTTTTTAACCAATCGCATCTATAAATATGTAACGCAAAATTTATATTTAGATTTTAGAACAAATCTATTAGTGGTAACACTTTCAGTCCGATGCTGAGAGACGAGGACAAGATATCAATTATGTAACAGAAAATCCTAAAACCTAAAAACCAAATCCAATATTTCAAACATTTTGTTTTAACAAAATTCAGAGATCTTACCTTTAACCACCATTTTCCTATGGAAAGCCTCTATAACAAACGTAACATAATAACGTTAGCATTGATATGTACATAATTAAAAAATATAAAAATGGTATACGTGGATACAGTATGTTACATCTATTGTATAATAATGTATAGATTAAAATTTTAATAATTACATGTAGTTTACATACTTTTCTTAAGATTCACTAAATAGTATTTTCAGTGAATATGCAATATATTCATTATTATTATTATTTATCAAATACATACTGTATCGCAGTATTCGTATCAAACATTATACAAATAACACATCACTCAAAAAAACGTCATATTCCCTCCATGCATCGGAAGAAAGGGACACTGTGCTGTGCATAAGTCCATTCTTATCAAATACCGAGGCAATACGGGTATGCAGAATAGAAAGTGAAAAATGTGATTGGTGAATATGTAATGTACGCATAATTTCTCCCGTCGGTTTGCGGAGTTTGCGGGGCAAAATCATCAATGCCACGTCATGAGGAGAAATTTTCAAATTACACACAACCTTCTTGCTCTTTCACACAAATTGTATACTTACACTGACGTTCACGGATTTGCTAGTCAGCTTGGTCTGCGAAGTGTCAGTGTTCTCAGATCGGTAGCTAAGTGCGCAGCTCAGCATGCCGGCCATCTGTACATCAGACTGCTTAGCGTAATGCTGTATTCTAAATACAGAGTAATTACATGTGAAGTATGTTGCAATCGATTAATGACAATTGAGAATAACCGATAATCTAAGAAAAAATTGTATATTTATGTTAATATTTTTTCAAAATTTATAATAATGTTTCAAAAATTTTAATATTTTTATTGATAAAAAGTATTAATTTAAAAATTATTATATTATTTGATTTGATATATTTTCTTTCTGAATATAATTTTAATAATTATAATACGTAATAATAAAATTAAGAATACTTACAAGAAATGAATTAAGTTTTGACCCCAGGGATGTAGGGGCCATGGAGCATTGATATCGGCAGAATGACCCGAATGGCAAGAGTTTTGCTCATTATTAGACGATGGCTGCGAAATAATTAAACCAGCTAAACACCAAGTCTGAATTAAATCAGGTCTTTCCACCGTAGCAGCTACATTCGCATTGTGCTGATACATAGCCGAAATGTCAGCGGTATTGATTCTAAAAAAATATATATATATTTTCATAGATTTTAAAAAACGCGACGCTTGCACAATATATATAATTATCGTACTTACGTATATTTTTCAGCAAGTTCCTTATTAACAAAGAATAATGACGAAACATCGTATATCATAACCATCGGGTGACAATTCTTGAAATATGATCGATCGTGCATTCTACTTGCGCCATGCAATCCACGTCGAAGATCTTTCTGCTGATAGAATTGTGGTTACATAGATAACGCACATATATTGTAACATTCACATATATCTACATTACTCTTATTTTCATCAATTCAAATATATTCCTTACGCGATCTTGAAAGTAATACGAGCTGATAGACATGTTATCGTTAGTTGGCACATAGGAACTTCGGTACATATGCATGAAAGGTTCGCCATTGCCGATGCTGTTGTCCAAAGCGGACAGTGCTCTGGGCGTCGCATCTCCTGGTTTCATTGACGACCTTCTTGCGTAGGAGGGACGGCCGAAACAAACGAGAATACCTGTTCAAGAAACAATTAGAAAAATGCAATGTTAAATGTAGAATAAATGTATACGCACCTACACAACAAAATTTAGCGCCGGACGTTCGAGGAAACGGTATATAGGAATCTTGATAATTTGCGCAGATATTGGGGGAAGTCAAAAAATTGCTATTATCCTGCATGTGGTATACCAAATGTCCGCTCTCATCTTCATCCTTCTTGCACATCTGTCGAGCACACAAATTAAAATTTTTATTCAAACGCTACGTTAACTCGAAAAAAAGAGATCCGCTTACCTGCTCCAAAGTTATATTTAATTGTCGGAGACACGGTTCCAAGCACGATCTATTCTTTTTGACGCGATGCTGAGCAGTTTGCACGAGAACTTTCAGCAGCTTGGTCATCATCGCATTGTCGATCGTTGTGCCGGGACAAAACTGAAACGTCGGTTGCGCACTGCACGGATAATTTACGGGGAAATTTACTTTTAATATCACATTGTAGTTCTTTGTACACGCGGTTATCGTACAGCTTCTCTCCACCACGTCCATCGCGTTCACCTGAAACGAAATGTGAATGTTAATTGCTTAAAGTCGACTGATATTTAAAACAATGTTACCTCTATATTTGGTATATTCATATTTATCAAGGAAAACTCCTGTTGTAAACTCTTTGGCTGAGTAGGAGACGAGACTTTTTTCGAATTGTCCGGAATGATTGTTTCAGATTGCGGTACAGGCTCATCTACTTTGGTCGTAATATAATTGATCTCAGGCTCGCTCTGAGAATTGTTTAGCTGCAGCTCTTGGACGGACTGCAAAGTTCCTACAAGGAAATTTCTTGTATATAAAAAAATTTATTATAGAAATACCGCAACGTGTCCTACATACTTAGATTATTCTCTTCGGAATACTGGCTGTAAACTGATAGGCCATCATCTATACCATTGTTACATAACTGAAAATAAGAAATATTTCTATCGTTTGCAATTTTTATAATTCACAAAATTGTGAGAAAGATAAGTTGCAGGCTTACTTTCTTTATAAATGGACTAATTTTAAATATCCTCAGACATTGATCCTTGGACCATGTAACGAGTTCGAATTCGCTGTTTTCTACAAATAGATATGAATAATTATAGCGATATATTTTTTACAATTTCTTTCTATAATATACTCCCAATAATTTTTTAGCATGACAACCTAATTTCAAATGCCGCCATTGAAATTCAAGTACAACATCCGTGTGGCCCACAAATGTATAAATCGGCGTACTGAGGTTTGACGTGTTCCATAATAAAAGACTATTTTCTCCACGTCGTAATTGCGGCACAACTATCGTCACTAAACCCTCTCCAAAAGGCTGTAAAACATTTACGGATGACTCATCATACACATAAAAGCTGTAATAAAAACTGTTATCTGTTCTCACCGTGTATCTTGCTCTCCACACAGGAGAATTCGTTGTCAAAATACTCTCGGCCCTGCGTGGATTGACAATGTCAAAAATCTTGACGGTGCAGTCTTGACTCGACGTTGCCAATTGATTTTGTTGAAAGGGACACCAATCTAAACCATGTATCTAAAATATGACTTTGTCTTGGACACTTTCTTACAAAAATCATTCAAACTATGGTGCAAATTTTCAACAAAATTACATACTTTTGTCAAGTGGGCTGTTATGTATTGCACAGGGCTCGTTGCCTTCCGCTGATCCCATATCTTGACATCTCCGTCGTGCGCTGTGGCCAAGGTATGCGATGACAGTGGATTCCAACGTACTTGGGACGATCCCGCTTAAGAAAGATGCAAAAATGTTTATTTCCTCAATTAAGAAAGAATCATCCAAGTACGTCTTTTACCTTACCAACTGCGGACAGTGACAAGCATGGTTTTCTCTGATCTCGTATGTCCCAGATATGTATAAACGTATCGATGCTGCAAGAGGCAATGATATCCGGCTCTTTGGGATGCCAGTTCACGTCGCTAACTACCCGTGTGTGGGCTTTCAGGCTCTGTGTAGTTTGCAACTCGTATCCTCCTGCTCCATTGAAATTTAATATTTCAATTCGTGTGTTGCTCTAAAAGAAAATTATTTCAAAACAAAGTGTAACAAGGATATCTATCTTTCTAGAGATCACATCTAACAACGAATTTAGTTGGTTGCGCTAGTGCGCACTCAGTACACATTAAAGCCATTGTACACTAATCTAATCCGAATGTGAAAGTAAAATATCTAGAACAATGAAATGCTCAATAAATATTTAAAAAAATAACACAATAGCATGATAAAATGAATTAAAGATTTCGGTTTTTACATGTTTCTATATTTTTGCTAAGCATTCATTTTGACGTCAATTTGTGTACACTGCCCGACAATAATTCGTTCCTATCGTTCTACGGACATAACATTTTAATCCCCAAAGTTGTCAGCAGATCAAAATATCGAAAGTATGTACGATGCAACCGGCATTAGCGAATATAATTTTCGCAAAATAAATTCAGCGCCATGACTATATGCCTATGTTCCTCTTGTCCCGCGAGAGGGGCCACGGAACGAATTATTGTCGGGCAGTGTACTATCACTACTATCGTTTCATGACTATCAATTCTCCGTTTAACATCGATAGGAACAAATATACTTTAGAAATTTCACATCTGAAAAATAATATGTACAAATTTATGTATAAATTATACAATAAATATACTTTAAAGACAATTTGTTATAAAAACATGTCAATAAATTGAACAAGACGAGCCTAAAATAGGTTATGTGATAACCTATATGTGTCTGTAATCTAAACTTATAACGAACTATTTACAATTTTTTAATATCAAATTTGTTCGTTTCTTTATCGTTACGATCGGGAATCACGACATAAATATGATTTCGGATGATTGTGGAGAAGGCAGAATTTGGAAAAGCCTTAAAATAAACGATAAAGATCATATGATCTGTTTTACAAAAGAAAATGAGTCGTGGAAAGTTCTTTTGACAAATCTAATAGAAATTTGGGCGGAGACTCTGACAAACGAAACTATGTTTCACAAATGTCAGGTATTCGAATTGTCTCAAGTACTTCATACATGTATATTATGCATACAAATTAAATTTTTTATTCTTTAATAAATATGAATCATAAAGGAAAAGTATGGATTAAAGTTTATTCTACAAATATTCTAGAGTATTTTGCTTTGTTCTCACTAGGCAATATCTACTACGCAAACACATTTTATATTTTTACTTTTATACACACTTGCATATAATGATATGTGTTAATTTGTAGACTATGAATCCTCTTTTAAGTCTCGAGGCCTTTGACTGGAAGAAACCGTTACTAGATATGTTAAACGATATTCCTCAATACGTACACATAAACGCTCTAGAAGTTGCTACATATCGACTAGAACTACGGAAAGACCAGGATTTTGTAAAATTAAAGTTTCCATTGGATCTTGTCAAAGGAACACCGCAGCAGTTTTGGGAAAACGTGACTATGCCTCTCTGTTTGTCGTCAACAGAATTGATTCGTCGACATAAGATTTTGCTGGATCTGGTGAAACAAAAGGATGAGGAAATCGCAGAATATAAAGCGGAAGGCGCGGAGTTGATTAGAAGTGTGTTTCTTGCATGGAGCGCGATATGCTCTTATTAATCCTTAGAATTGAAAGTAAAAATCATTGTTTGTATCTTGTAGAGTATATCGCTACGAAACCATTCAGTGAAGAATTGTTTCACATTGATGCTACTGGATTGTTTGCAACTGATTTTGTAAAAACTTTCCAATCTGTGCTCCCTTTTTATAATAAAATAAACTTGCTAAAGTCACATGTAAAATCGGAGACTGAAATATCTTCGAACGGCACAAGGTATAATGTGGCATGTCATAAAGAATTAAATATATTTATTATATTTATTTATTCATTTTAGTGATGATTCAAAATTCGATGAGAATGTTCTTCCTGATATGTCCAAGAACGAATCTGTGCAGGAGCTAAGACGAGATAAATTGGATAATGATAAGCAAATGCCTTCAAAGGTTGAAGCAAGTTCTTCTTCCAACAAAGCTCCAATTTTGAGAAAACGTAGTACATCTCACACGATACATAAGAAAAAGAAAACTTTGAACGATTTCATAAAATAGTAAAGTATTAGTAACCTAACATTTTACTGCAATATAAAATTAAGTTTTGGATTTTATTCTTTAGATTTGTATTATTTTAGCTATTGTGATATGTGCTACGTGTGATTCATGCTGGTTGTACATGAAAAATGTTAAACATAATTATATAAATAAGTTATAAATTTTTAATTATAAAATATATTAATAATATAATAATGTGTAATAATATAATATTTATTAATTATAAAAAAATTTATAAATAAGTTATAAATAATATATAAATATAATGTATATAAATAATTATAATATATAAATAAGTTTAGAGCATCTAAATTTTGAAGTCTAAGGAATATGAATTTCATATTCACGGAAATGAAATAAAACGTGAATAGAGAACAAATATCAATCTATTTTATATAATATAATATATAACATAATTATCTATATAAAATTTAACGAAAAATAATAATAATAAATAAGTTTGTGTGCACTTCCAGTAATCCATTAGAATTCGACTGAATAAACAATTTGACTATTTTAATAGTATAAAAAATGCGAAATATATTTTTAATTGCTACAGCTGTATTATCATTTTTAAATTTAATAAATAAGAAAATAAAAAAAACGGGCTCGTCCGGGATTTGAACCCGGGACCTCTCGCACCCTAAGCGAGAATCATACCCCTAGACCAACGAGCCGTACTGAACATGTGATTGTAAATACGGGATATCGAATGTTAATATTATGGTAATAAATGTATATGGACACTCGCACATACGTATACGTTATCTATGCCATTAACTGCGCGATAATTCTCTCTTTGTGCGTGGCATATGTTCAACATGGCGGGTTACGGTCAGCAAGACTTCAACAGAAGTGCGTTGACGCTCGATAGCGGACGGGTAATTATATATAATCACTTTGTAACTTTCATTACACGTAATAACATTTAATTGGAACACATGTCACGATACATATTGTTTGATAATGTCAATGGTCGGGCGTTTTTGGCTGCACTTTTTTGTACTTTTTGTTGTTACAAAGTGGAAATAGCACGCGGCCAAATTTGGAAGAAAAAAAAGAAAAATGTAGAAAATACGATTAAAAAAAATTGATTATATTTAATAGTAATTAATAGCAATTTCTTTTTTTTCTATAGCTGATATACATGAGCCACATTTGCATGTATAAAGCGTATTAAACATTTCTTTAATTTCTGCTTGTAAATATTTCGATCTGTAAAGTCAGTTTTTTTAAAATAAATTTTTAAGACTTCGAAATTTGATAAACGTTGTGAAAAATGATATTAAAAGATCTTCGGAAATTCTGTAAAAGCTGATTTTTTTTTAAATTAATTTTTTTTTCATATATTCATATTTTCTTCGTCTTCTTATTATTACTTCTATTTTTTTATTACTTTTATCTTACTTATAATGCTGATAATTTAGGCTTGGTACACCGGGCAGAGAGCAGAAAAGATTCCTAATGGTTTGATGGGAGTTGTTGGTCATGATTGTCATGGCTTGGATCTCTCCTACAACGAATTGACCACTATTTCAGGCGTGAAGGATTTTGAGCAGCTTCAGGAATTGATTCTGGACAATAACAAACTCGATAATCTCAAAACACTACCGTATATGCCGACTTTGACCACTTTGAGTCTGAACAATAATAAGGTTCGTTCTGTTTGAAGAAATAATAAAAGTAACAAAATTCTTAGGAAAAATTATGTGTTAAATGAGATTCATGAAAATTTATAAAAAAAATTGTTAAAGATATTTTTTTCTTTAATTTTATTAATTTCTTTAACGCTATTTTTTATTAAACACTTGCGCAGAATTTTTTGATAAAACTAAATAATAAGTTTCTCTCTTCTTAGATATCCAATATCGACAAAGCTCTCGATAGAATACGAGAATGTTGTCCCAACGTGGAGTACGTGAGTCTTCTGGGCAATCCTGGCTGCCCCGATCAGCTAACTGATTCGACGTCCACCGATGAAGACGATTATGAGCGTTACAGATTATACGCCATCCACATTTTACCTCCTAGTCTTCGCTTTCTAGATTCTCGAAGAATCACTCAGCAGGAGAGCTTGAATGCTAAGAGTCGTGGCAAGTATTCTAAAACGATCAAGCTTGTCCCGGAATTGATTCGCAAGTTCGTACCCAGTTCGACAAATGCTAATAGTGAATTCGATGACATATATTTCAACATCCATTACACACCCTTGCCGAACTCGCAGCGCAATCCTCAAGATCACAAAGGCGCGTATGGCAAATGCAAGTATCGATATTCTGGCAAAAACTCGGAAGGCAATAGATTCATCTCGAACAACGATCTTTAATCGAGAACTGCATATATATTAAGCGTGGCCTTAAAATATCATTTTTCTAGTCAGATGGAGACATAAAAAATTAGCGAGTTCTCGATGTTAATAAAATCTCTCGTATCCAATATTGCTTGATTAATATCACATTAATCAACACTAATCGCTACCAATGATAAAGACATGTGTGCTCGCGCACATAGAGATTTACATAATATAGAGATAAACATACCAACATTTATATCATAATAACAATTATACATTTTGATATCAGTGGTTTAAAAATTGAATTGAATTTTAGTATAAATTAGTTTAAAATAGCTGTATTGATACAAATAATGGATGGAAAATAAATTTAAAAGCTCATATTTAATGAAATAAAAATTATGAAACATCATGTAAAACATGAAAAAAATGATTCTTGAGAACAAAATAGAAAATGCAAAATTATGTAAAATAGAATTATCTGATTAATTATAATATATTTTCCTAATTTTTCTTAGGTGTTTCATCTTCTCATTGTTCAATATGTATGTATATGTATATTGAACATTCAATATATCAGTTCTTCCTCTTACAAAAATAATGAGATTTCATATAAGTGTGTCTGATTTATAACTTTTTATAAGCATATATATTTCTACAATAAATGAATCATGCAAAATCTACGAGTAAACGTATAAAACTTTTATTATCATGTACACCGACGAGCGACATATAAATAAATGTCTGATTTTCTATGTTTTAACATTACATTTCATTAACATTAAGTGCTAACTGGACTAACATACGTAGAGTAATTTGGAGACTATCGAGATAAAAAACGCAATGAATTATCGTAATAAAATTCTCGATTCTCTATTGGTCCGTAAATACGCACGACATATAATTATCGCAACTAAATTTCAGGAATGTCGAGCTCTTATATAACTATGTTTATCTCAGAATTTGTGTTAGTTAATTTAAGACACACATATTGATCCCTATAAAGGATAGTTGAATTAAAAAGAATTCACTGATTCTATTGAATTTACAAATTCAATAAATATAGTCCTTCTATAAAAGTTTGGCATTTTACAGTTTTCTACATTATATTTTCTCGTATTTCCATATTTTTATTTTGTTCAAATTTCTCTCTCTTAGGATATAAATCTATTTTTTGAACATTACATTTAAATCAAATTTCTTAATTGAAATATTTTCCTTAATAATGTATTAAAAAAAGTTTAAGAATTTTCAAATAATTTCAAAGATCATACACTTGAAAAGAATAAATTATTTTTTAATTGAAAATTTTTAATTCATCTATCTTTAATGAGGGAGTCGACGCATCAAATCTCTACGTAACGTTAAAGGCAGTTTCACAGTTCCCTTTCGTTAACCCTGTTTATAGGAAGAGATACAGAGAGTCTTAGAAATAATTACAACGACTTACGATGTTATACTCAAATAATCGAAGGTAATAAATCAGTTAAGTACGAGTTCATCAGTTCGAACCTTCGATCCTTGAACCCTACAGAGTCGTTGACATTATAACACGATTTAGTACGCGGTGCATCTGGCTATAAATGCATGACTGACTATATCGATATCGGATCAGAACAGTTAATGCATTTAACGCTAAATGAACGACATAAAAACGGATCGCCGCTGAATGCGCACCGCGTTAATACGAGCCTTTTACGATCGTCCTGAAATTCCCAGAAGAAAGGCTTCTATTAATTTTGGAAATATAGTATAATTATGAACGACGAGTTTTCTCTGGGAATTTCATCGACGGATTCGACGTTTGCATATATACGTATAAATATAACATCTACAAGAATGTGTTTTCGTTTAAGTTGCTCGAGGAAGCGGTCATATTTAAATTCCTTAAATACACCGTTCCTTCACTCGCTCGTTCGTTCGTTCACTCGGGAGACTCGCTCGTTTCTATTGTACACACTGGAAGCATCTTTCTCTCCAAGAAAGGAAAGTGTCCACAACGTTGTTCAGACGTTCCAAACGCTGAGCTTTTGATCACGTTTCGTTTCCGATTCACTTGATAAATGACGAGCAGAAGCGAATGAACGAAGGAAGCGTATCCCTACTTTTATAAAAGACCTGAGTTCTCCATCGTGTATGAATTATTATCACCGTTATATAATTTCTTATATTTTTTGGTGAAAGTTTGTGAGTTAGACACTACTCTACACGATGTTTATCAAACATTAAAATTGACAATCTCAAAATGTAAATATATAAACCTCTTCGTTCATTTGCTTCTTACAAAACTTCGTACGTTCGTAATAATAAATGTAATACAATCTTGTAAACGGTTATTGACTAACAGCACGCTTTTATAAAGTCTAAGAATGTTTAAACTACCATTTGTGTCATTAGATTAACTTTCGGACTCTTTTCTTTTTGGTGAGGTAGAATTTCGTGAAATTACGAAATACTTCGTGATTCAACGTTTGGAACTTGGCGAGAGCGCGTTCGCTATTTCTTTGCTACCGCGAAGAGCGCACATATGTACGTGTGCATGTGGATACTGATATCATCTTGCCTCAGTTGTTTTGGACGGACGCACTTTTGCTTTTTATCGATTCGGGCATTTCAAAAACCTAACATTATTTTCTCATGAATTATCGATACTTTATAATATTGCACGAATTCAAATGACTTGCACAGCTTATATATCTAGCTGAAACTTTTTTCGCAATTAAAAACGACGAGGAAGAATTATGACAAGAATTACACACAAAATTACACACAAAGACGCAACTTTCAAAAAGTAAAATAAAATAAAATATATCTTATACAATTATTGGAGCTATTGCAATAAAAGAAATTATATATTTTTTTAAATGCAATAACATTGAAATTAAGTGAATTGTAATATAATTTTATGTTGAAAAATATAAAAAAAAGTTATTACAATACGAATTCACCGCAATTTTTAATATTTGGCACGTCCATTATATTAATAATATGTTATTGTGAATCCAGCTTTGCGTAAAAGAAAATATTTTGAAAAATAAATAAACGAAAAATAAAAACTTAATAAACAATACCTAATTTATTTTCTAATAAGCAGAAATATCATATTTTTATTTTAAAATCATACTTTGAATATTTATTTTTTCTTAATAAAGTTTTTATTTTTAAATTATTAAAAGATTTTTTATTTTTGTAAATATTATGGCATACTGTAT
>VBVR01000044.1:0-95680 GCA_011638315.1 Tetramorium parvispinum
TAAGAGACAGATATATATCTTTATACATTTTTTTAGTAATTAGTAATCATGAACCACACAAAATTGTTTCATAATTATTAATTATTTCTCTCTCTATTTCTCGTATAAAATATGCATATAAATATTCCTGAAAAAAAATTGTTGCATTCTTTTGTTTTAAAAATTATGAAAGTGAACCCATATTATAAAATAATACAATTTATATAAATTATATAATTTGTTTTTCGGAAACATATTTACATAATTTACATATTATATTATATTATTATATAAAAACCCATGTTTAATTAAGCCATGTATCTGCATAAAATCGCATATATTAAATAAATGTTCAGTAAAAAAACCCAGTAACGAGAATAAAGTTTTATAGAAGAACTGTTTTTAAACAGTTATTAAGTAACGAAATACTGCTCGCAGGACTCTAAAAAGGTGTGACGGACAGCTAATATTCGCGGTGGGCTAAAAGACACGTTCGCGAAGACTGGCATAGATCAAACAAAACCCGTTTCCCTCCCTCTTGGGCGACAACGGAACGCTTGTCGCCGAGCAGCAAACATAGTCACGTTGTTTGTTTCTGCAAAACGATCCACTCCTCGCGTGAGTTACGATCGTCTGGACCTGCTCGATCCTCCTCGGACCTCAAGCCACTGCGGCGTGTGAGGTCCTCCGAACGGTAGAGCTTTGCTGTGCCGACACGTATACATATAACTCCGCGGCATTATTCCCTACAAGCATTATTCCCTCCGCGCTTCCATAAGCTCACTTTCTTCACCTTCAACACCTTCCCCTTCGCGGCGTCAAGGTCTTAACTCGTCGTTTTTCTGGGATTATGGAGTCATCGTTCTAGTTGGTCATGTCGCTACCACTTCCTTCGGATTATTAGATGCATCGTAAAAATGAACGAGCAGAATTCCTTGGTTCCTTAAGGTTATATTTTGTAGAGGATTGTGTCGAGAGATACCTTAGAAAATTTTCTTCGCGAACATTTATTTCTTGTTGATGATGAATTTTAAATGAATTTTCAATTGTCGTTGATCGATAGTTTTCCGCAACACTTAATGTTCGCATTCTATTATTTTTTTTTTCAAAATAATAATTTTATAACTATCATTTCATCATTTTAAAAATAAACAAGTTTGACTATTAAGAGGAATCAATCGAATGTAGTAACAATCTTGATTTCTGCAAGCAAAAGTCTCAAAGTTAAAAGCGACAAAATTCATTCATCAATCTAGGAAATGGCATATTATGAAGGAACTGTAGTGCTTCATCATTATACATTATACATGGATAAGAGTAGGGCTTCTACTCCCGTGCATAAAATTTTCAGCCTAGAACTTCAGACAGACGTTCTCTATGGCAGACGACATACAGAGAACCGTGTGCGTGCGTATATCTTGAAGATGGAGTTCATTATGTAGCTTGTACACGCAGTCTCGGGTGCTCTTTGCTCTTTACTCACCTTTCTTGTTTGCAAGGCTGCCTGCCACCATCGCATGACGACACCAACGCATCAACGCACCTTTTCTTTGACTAATGCGTCCGAACGATCGTTGCTACCTCGTTTTACTTTCGCACATCTCGTTAGCACGACTGAATGACGTGAATCCATTTGCTCACTGTTGGAAGATTTCCTGTCCAATGATTATTACCGATCGTTCTTTGTCAGAGTTGAGATTTGCTTTAGGTATTTGCGACGTGCAAAATAAACTTACTGAACATTTTGCGACATGAACTTTCTTCATCACGTATATAATTTTCTATACTATTCTACTATTCTACAATCAATGAATATTTCATAATTCTTAATTAATTTTATATTTTTATAACAAAATGATAATTTTTTTATTACTGCTTTTTCCGCAACATTTTGTAACAAGTTGATAATTTTTTAACATATGCAAGAACGTATCAAAGTTACGTCCATAGAAATTGATTTGCATGAAATTTCCAACAACCTAATCCTTAAATCGACATTCTGTAATTATTCTGCGAGACGTAGTAAGCCCGACGTTAGTCCATGCACAATGGAGACAGTATGTTCGGCATCAACTCGGTCTCACAAACTCCAGTTACTCCGAAATCCACGTGTAACTTCCGACCGTGCACTTATGCACAGCGGAATCTCCGTCATTGCGCGGTGCTCTCATGAAAGACGCGTTAACCCCCTCCCTCCCAGACGACAATGGTCATCCGTTCGCCGAAGCGCGGAGACGCTTCTGCCGAGGTCCGAGAGAAGCTAGCGTTCCCCGTCTCCTCGCCGAGTTATCCTCATCCTCCCTCAGCACTCAGACGGACCAAGAGTGCTTTGGGATCCCTCGTTTTCCTCCCTGTCTATCCTTCAAGCTCCACGGTTCCTCCCCCGAGCCATTCGTTGGTACAGTGTATCCCCCTGTGCTCCAATTACGAGGAGGAATGCTCATTTGATACGCGACGGGGGACCCATAATGGTCAGCGACCACTCGAAACTATTATCGACCCGCGGATCCTGCTCTAAAGCATGAGCGACGCCGTCCGCCCGTACCTAACGCCCTCGAATTTTTAATCCAACTCCCCACCACCCACCGACTACCAATCTCTCGGAAAGCACTTTCGACCAACGACTGCGTCTTGCACGTCGGTGTAGACGGCTTGCATTTCTTATCACGGTGATGGTGCACGCCACTGGAGTGGAAACACCAATCGTGCGATGGAGATTGCGATGCTAACCTCCGGGAAAAGCCTTTCTACCGCGGCTTCCTCCTCCCCCCTCCCATCTTTCTCCCCTTTCTCTTCCCCTCGCAGTCTGGATGCTCGGATTCCCCCGTCTTGCATATTCGATGTCTCGATTCCAGGGCATTAGGTCCACCAGTTTTGCATGATTAGATGAATGTTTCAGCGTGATCGTTACTTCGATATACGTACAATACGTGAGAACTAGAACGTTCCTATCATAGTATTTTTATCGCGATCGCGATTATAGTTCCATAATATTTTTATAAAAATAGTATATTACAAACCATTATTATTTGATCTATTACTTACTAATTTACAACTGTCAATTATATACTGTGTACTAAAAATACTTTAAAGTCAACTGAGATATTTTTGGTGTTGTCAAATGTGACGATACAAATACCATTTTCACCGTACCACATGATTTAGTTACTACTTAAAGTCCCATTTGACACTTACTTATAAATATTAACGATCATACGCGAATGGAAGACGAAGTACAAACATCGGCCACTCGAGAGAGGAATTCCTCTTTCACAGCGCGACGTGGAGGACATACTTGTCGCTTTGGAAGCGCGTAACGAACAATGGCCCATTTCGACAACAGGATGGAACAAATTGGTAATGAACGACGTTGTGGATGCGCTCTCCCTGCTCCGTCTCCTTCGTCTCCTCCGTCTTTCTCTTCTTCCCCCAACTGTGAGGCAATTCCGACGCCTCCGTACTTCAGGACGTGTACATGAATGATTGAGACGTCCGCGAGTGGGTATTGCGCGCCCAACTTGTATTGGCTCAAATAATAACAATCTTTTACGTACTGAGCTGCTCGCGCGCACGCACACCGGTGCACGATATCAGTGGCGCGTCTGTGCGTGTTAAACGCCCATGAAAGTTGACGCAGCGCGAGAAATAAGGAAGTCGTATAATTCCGAGGCTGCAGGTGTCGTAAATGACGGTTTAATTCATTTTCAGAAATTGAGACAAGTGGCCGCGCCGGCCATATCGTGATCACACGTGACGTTATCTCATCTCTGGCTGGGATTTTTACTGGAACTAAAATGTGCGATGTTTCGTACATTCGACTATTACTTACAATTAATGTTTATTATTATTATTAAACATTCTATGAGACAGGCGCGCGCTGATTAGATACGCAAGTACAATTTCTGTTAATAGAATGAACAAGATTATTTGAAACTTAATTAGGAAAGTTTATTATTACCATGTACTCTTTAACGTATAATACTTCAACATGCGGTTCGCTTATACAAGTGCTATTTGTTGACAATTTCGGAGATAGAGAGAGAAGGGAGAAGCGGGAAAAAGAGACACATATCAAATATTTTACATCTAGAATATTTTATTTTGGTGAAATATGCTTAGATGATTTTTGAAGCCACAGATTCTTAATTACTGTGGTCACATTTTAATTCTATGTAAATATGCGCAGATACAGTTTAGCAAAGTGGTAATTAGCGTATAAATAGGTACGCTTCGGTGCTTCTATTGTCTTATGTCTTTCGAAACAAAAGTCTTCCGTTTACAATGCGCCTGCATGCAGGCCCTCTTATCTATGTATCAGGTACATGCTTGTTCACGAACATACTCTAGCTTCGAAATGGTATACACGTATATTGTTGATACATACAACAGAGAGTGAGCAAACAGTTTTCTCGTGTTGCCCTAAAGTTGCTGCTTGGCGACGAGAGGTCCTTTCTAAAGCGAGCAATTCAATTACCCGCAACTCCAACTTCCGTCCTTGTTTCCAGCCGAACTGCGTGCGAGTACCGATATTCATGAGAGGGAAACGCGATCTAAATTGTCTTGTACCGCAGAACGAAGGATGATTAACAAAATTGCAATGAACAAAATGAAAACTCAATCGACCGACGAAAATGTGGTAATGAAACAGCGCTCCATCGGGAATTGTTTACCAATTGTCGCTTGCGGTTCACGGAATGTGAATATTGTTTTACTCAGAATATTTTTTCCCCCTTTCCTATAGAGAAATATTTTTGCTAAGAATATTTTCTTGATTAGCCTCGACGAATAACAATATAACGAAAGAATGGACTTTACGAACTATTAATATTTCTCATTTAAGCATATTCACAGTCTAAATTATTTAAAATACTCTAATGATAATATCGTGAAAAATAGGGCATATGGCGCATGAGATAAACGGATTATAGTTATTGAAATACTATGTTTATTATAGCAATTTAAAATTAATTAATTTTATAATAACAATGAAGTAAAAATTCATTTAATACACATATGTGTGTTGATGTGTGTATGTATGTGAATGTATACGTTTCTTTCTATATTTATTGTATCAAAATTTCATTCAGATTTCTTTCAATATTCATCCATGTAACAGAAAAATATATCACAAAATATATCAATTTTATCAAATATAATTCTATTTGATATCTATATTTCAAAATAAATTATCATTGGTCCATTTTAATGACATTTTTCACTTATAAGTAACTAATAAGCATATAAATTACAAATTGCATTACAAGAAGAGAAGTTGCTATTTGTATGACACATAATATCATCTGAAATCTTTTCATCTTCTCGTTTCAATTCGTTCTCTCTCTTTTCCTCTTCGTATTCTTTTTCATACACTGTCGGTGTCTCGAGACAATTTCGGCCCTCTTTAAAAGTTCTCATTCAAGACACACACACACCGACACACCTAAGCACGCGTCCACTTTTATGCGCACAAAAGGGGGACGTGACGCGGCTGGATACGCACAATCAGCCCGCAGTGATTGAGGCATTCAAGGCGTGGGCACGCACTCTTACGCGCGCTTACGCACAATTCGCTCTGGGATTCTCACGCTCTTCGCGTGCTTGGTTACATCGTCACATTGAAGAACATATTATCATATTATAATCACTTTTATAAAAGCAATTATTACGCATACATGTATAGTATTGCAAACTTACAAGTATCTTTTTAACATGATAATTCTTTCATATTTCGATAACCATTAATTAGAAAAATATCTAAATCTAAATCTAAATCTAAATATCTGTCGTCAAGACTATTTTTCGTATATACATTAAATCCGCAATTACTACTATCAAACAATTTTTAATATATTTTTATTATATCGTCCAAGTTTGTATACAGAACTTCAAACTTTACTTTACATAATTGGTAAGAATGCGCAACGTCTGGCGATAAATTACTTGGGACAGCTTTCAGTCTCGAGATGGAAAGTTCAGCTCGCGGGATTTACCTGCGAGTGACAGTTCCATTAACAAATTTGCACCGGGACCTCGATTTTGTCGGTACATTCTCTTTTTTCCATGGCCCATCGCGCGCTGCATTTCGGCGGTTGGTGGTCGCGTCGCGAGAGTCTTCATTGAGCGCGCGAGAGGTAATCTCTCGGAGCGCCGTTTCTTCTTCCCTTGCCTCCAACTTTAATTACTTCGTTTCATTTTAAAAGGGCGAGTAATTAGGAGGTAGCGACTACCCTTTTCCCGTTATATCTTTCCGAGCCGCGAGTGGAACATCCGCGGAGAGTATCCGCGTCGAATCCGGCATCCCATTCCTCCTTCGCGACAGCTTCGTCTAAAAGTTGCGTATCTCATCTCCCTAAAGAGCGCCGATCTATTTATCGATAATACTACGCTGCGCCGTATCGCGAGAGCCGTCAGATTAATCGCACGATCATCTATAACTCCTTCGTATCCCACTCCCCTCTCGTCACTTTTATTAACTCCGCTGGTTCTACCCTTCCAATATCACATTATTGCACTCCGCCGCCCGCAGCGTCACCGTAACACTCGAGTGTGGACGGTTGCTCATCTGGTCTCTCCTTTTTCGATTTACCTCCTCACTTTCCGCCCTCTCAACCATCGTGTCTCCGCGACGAGCTCTCTCAGCCTGATGCTTTATTTCCACCTGCTAGGATTGTCCACAATGCGCGGCAATATCCGAGAAATCGACGTTTACGTTGATACCCCGCGCCGTCCGCCCACTTGAAGTCACAACAAGGCATCGTCTCGGCATCTCTACGCCCGAGTCACGTTATCATCCCGATGTGTCCCCTTAAGATTCGATACATTACGATATTTCGCCCCGACATCGATCCGCATTGAACCGCATGTAGCGTGCAGTTCTTATTGTCATCACAACAGAAATAACGTGCCATTTTGTATATATATATATATATATATATATATATATAGACTCTAGGCGCAAGAAGTCTAGATATGACAAATATAGAAATGACGACCCATATACATACCACGACATTTGTAACGACGAATTATTAAGATACCAGATCAGTAATTCCATAAATGAACAGTGAGAAATCATAGCAGCATGCAGCCTCGAAATACCAGGGTTAGAGTCTGAGCAAGCTGTAATATTTTTGAGCACAACTACTTATTATTAGAGTGCATTAAAAAGTATACATCATGTAGCCCGTTGGATCGTGATAAATAACTGTTATTACATAAGCTGATATTTTAGATAGAAACGAATGTGCTCTTTTCATGTTTACAATAATAACAATTGCGAATTTTCAGAATTATCGAAATACGTAATAAATAATCTGACCGCGCGTATCTATAATTTTTAATAATCTGTAATTTATTAAAATGTGGTTTGCGATATTTTTCGTTGAGAAAAATCTCCGGTTTTATCTTGGCACAGTAGCCTCAGAAATGACTTCGTGCAATCTCACTCGTGGCGGAAGAGTGTGGCGTTAACTGTTAAAAGGAAGCCGGAGAGATAGGGAGAAATTCCCTATTCCCCAGCTAATTTAGCAGAAATCTGATGGCCGCGACCGATGCTCGTTGGTCGTCACGATCTGTGCATTTAGAAAACTCATCTTCCTCCCCGCTGTGTAATTTTGCAATTTCACGAGATCCACGCGACGTCCTGAATATCAAAGTGGTAGAATTGCGCGGTGCGCACTGAAGTATGAACCTAATAGCCACGGCCGATGTAGTTCTTCGGCAGTCGCTGCACGCATCTCCATCTATTTCTATTAACGTCGGCCACACCTTGCCCGATCTAGATTACCCTGGAAGATGTCTTCCTTGTCAACATTTATTATTGCTTTATAGCTCAACTCGTATGCCGTTCCTAGTCCCAGTCGTTCGTTACGCGCCACCGTATCGTACGCGGTTGCAGTACTTCTTTTTCTTTTCTTCATTCGATTAATTGTGATATAATGTCGGGGATAGAACTGCGATATGCGTTGCGCAAACGCGACGCTCCATTGCCGGGGCTCATTATGCCCGCAGGTGGAGATCTTTGACGCGCTTCAGACTAGACTCTTACCTAACGCGCTGTTTAATTTCCTCGGCCCTATTAGTAAATCATATCCGCTTGAGTAATAGCCGTGAGGATCTAGCTGGGAGAAATTCCTTCGCGCGGTTATAGACTTTTCCCGGAGAGAATATATAATCTTTCTACGAAGCCCGGAGTAGTTACCGTCTCGAATTACATTATGGATGAAGGAGACTGTAGGAGGATTCACCGAATTTGTCAAAAGGGATCTCGACGGCACGGATAAAGTTACCATATGGTACTCTCGTCATCGTTGATGTATGTATTGTCTGAACACGTGCGCTGCTCCGATTTTTGCGATTAATTTAGATATCTCGTTAAGGTATAACATCATATATCTAAGTACCAAAAAAAAAATAAAGGAAAGAAGAATATATCCGGTTAAATACAAAAATGTTTTGCTCTCAAATCTGTGAAGTTAAAATGTGAATTTTTACAAAATTAATGTGGCATTTGATTGTCCATATTTGTCCATAATTAATTGTTTTTGTCAATCTTGCAAAAAAAATAAAAACAAAAATTTCATCATTAGCACCTCTAAGTGCATTTCTTATGCCAATTTTATAAATCTTTTGTTTCCACGTAAATTGCTCCTGATTACAACTTACTTTTACATATTTATCATATGCAAATTATATTTAGATATCTTTAAAAACATTTTGATATTAGAAAGTATGTAGATGTATATTAACTTATCGTAAAAAAGAAAAAACTGATGATTTTATATCTAAAGTTAAATCTTCTAATTATGAGTTATCAAATTTGATTGAAAAATACTTGTCGCATGTTCGGTGACGTAGCGACGAATATTTTGCCAAAAATAATTTGTGATAATTCGCCCCGATAGAAGTTCCCGTGTAGAATTTTCCCTGTCGCTAGTTTCCAACACAATTTATTCCGCACACTTGGCGAATCGGGCGTATCTTTGAATTAAGTTACACCACCCCCGCGTCGGTCGGTGACAAAAGGAAAGGAAGGACCAGATGCTACCTAGTAGGGGCAGGTCTGTCGCGTTCCTCGTGTTTTTATAGTCCGTCGCTAGCCCACACGCCCGCGAATCCGGAAATTCTCTCGGCGTAAACGAATTAAACCGACTCGCCTATCTGCAACGAAGCGCTTCCGGGCTTCCATGGTGCAACGCGCGGAAGATAGGAAGTTGCTGGAGGAGGGAAAGAACACAGCTACGAGGAGCAGGCGTGTGCGAACGACGGCGATGCGAGGAACCGTATTCCGTCGAGTTTCTACCGAGGATTAACAAAACCTCCCAGGTTGAGGTCCATTGTCTCGCTTCGTCCTCCTTCTTCGATCCGCGCCGCGTAGTTTCTTAGCTAATTTCTTGGCGCGTGCTGCCGTCTGCCGACAGGAACAAGGGCAATTGCATGCGAGAGAGAGAGAGAGAGGAGGAATGGGGGGAAGAAGAAACGTAGAGAGGATGAGGACGAGAGGTTGCACGGGGGTTGAGACACCTCGCGGATAAGGTCGAAAAGGTAATCAAACTCTACCCTAGCGTGGCTATTAATTACCGCCTACCGCTTACGCGTCCCGAATTCCAAAACTCGTCGCTCTCAGCGCTATACGTCGCCGCATTGCCTGAAATTCGAAGCTGCAAAGTGCAAATATCTCAACGATGACGGCTGCACTCCTACAAACGTTTGAGTTTCTAATCTGTAATCTTGACATTTCGTTCTTGGAGCTTGGGCAATCGGAATCTATAGCATAACGAGGATGTTGAAGTAGCATATGTACAATGTTCCATATTTGATACTGCATAACGACGGCAAGTGTACGTTTAATTAATTGCAATATGTTATCAAGTAAAATTTATATTTAATCAAAACGGTCATGTACATATTATATTGATACGTTTTCAACAGAATTTTAGATTATTTAACAAAAAATTTTATAATATGGAGCAACTTGATTTTATATTTCTGAAACTTCAATTATTATTCTTTTCCTTAAACGATTTCGATGTCACGTAAATCATTTGTAAGACATTAAATCATCTTGTTCCTTTATCCTCTATTGTTTTACATTTCCATTATTCATGCTTCTTGTCCAGTATATCATTATTCAAATATGTCTTGCGTTATCTTAGTCTCTGTCTCTATAATTTGTTATTTCTACATTCTTACGTAGGAATTCATACATTTTTCTTATATTTTTTTTTCATATACATCTCTTACAATTCTTTTATTTTTTGAAGAATTTCTCGTTTGGGATATTTTTTCATTCTTATTCTTTTTTCATCATCAGTTATCCTTTATATTCGATCTTCTTTTCTTCTCTCTAATAGATATACAGCAGCAATGAGTGCGCTTACAGATTTTCGTCTTTATTTTATTTTAATTTCATATGCGCCCGACAAATTCATGCGCCGCAACGGCTGATCCCGTTTACCCCTAATACACCATCAGCATGGTTCGTCGGATTCATATATCACGCTGCGGCATCGGGAGCCAGGATCAAGTTAACCGTCCGGGTCGTTGTAACAATCGTTGAGTGCATCGCATAAGCGCCTTACGATGTGTATGGCATTGACACACGGGGTGCAAGTAACCCGCACGCCCGCTATTGTTTTCGGCTTATAACCGCCCCTTGCACGCATTGCGCTCTCTCTCTCTCTCCCTCTCTCTCCTCTTCTCTTTCCTCTTTCCCGCGCGCGATCCCGTCTTTTGGGGTTCCGATTCCGCGACAATGAGAGACGTTCCACGACCCCAGTGCCGTCTGGCTCTGTCAAGAGAAGGACGACAACGAGGTTGATCCTTTCAACGAAGTCGAACCGAATAGAAAGATCTCTCGCGCGTTCTGAGAGCCATATATACTTTGTGACTCGATGAGAGCAATCGCACCGCTAAGGATTTCACTCTTGGAATCTACTGGCTGAGCGCTCGTTATAACGGTCCAGTTGGTCGTTCGATTAACTGGAAACCAATAAGGACCGCAGAACGACAAGGAGCTGGAAAACGCCTCTAACAATAAAAGTCGTTCCGAGATCGTTAGAAAGAAGGCAAAGGGAGTTGACTCTGTGGCTAACGGGTACCGCAATTCCTTTTTTTTAGTAGAACTCGTTGTGAGTGTATTTTTCATGATGGTGATCGATCTTATTGTTAGATGATTATCGACGTAAACGTTTTTATATCCCCATGTTCATAGAAAATAAAGTTAATAGAAATACATATTAATTCAAATACAGTCCAAGAAATCAAAATACAATACTATACACTAATATATCATTAAAACATTTCTTTTCCATGTACAATCAAAGGGCGAACAACGAATTGCATATAAATATACGTTAATACATTTTGAATTTTTTAATATATAATTTTATGAGATATAATTTCAATATAAGCATAATTGATACATGCATATTTATATTGAAAGAACTAAGAAAAGGAGATTACATTAACATATATTTACATTATATAACATTTGTTTGAAGAAAGGAGCTATATAGATACATTCAATATTTATGCGGTACTGAACTATTAGTTTAAAAATAAAGTTTGAGACGAGTATAAAAATGCAAATAGTTATGCTATAATCGCTAGGTTCAGCACGAGAAATTTTAAGACAAGAATGTCGAAATAACGGGTTATTTTCGGGGGCATATTTAAATTGAATTTCGTGGCATGATTCTGTAATATACCCGGTATACGTGGGCTTTTTAGACTTATTATCAGTAAAACAAGAAGGCAACGTCGCCGGTGGTACGCGCTACAGCTGCTCGCCTACAATTGGTGCTCCATATTTAGCGACGAGATTCAACCTCTCGTGAACACCATCAAAGGAACACGCCTTAATCATTCTCCCCAAGCTCTCGTGCGTATAAAATTACGATAATGACGACCAAGTTATAATGATACGACATCAAACGTCGTTGTGTGCCTGGTGATTAACGTCATTAACCTTTTTCGACTGTCAATGTTAACCAAAGTTTGACTCGGGATGAGAACGAAGAAGTTAAAATCAAGTCGCACAAAAAGATTCAGTTGAATTATACAGCATTAAAAAAAGAAGGTTTCAATATCGTAATAAATTATTTCTACGTTGCTAAGCATAAGTTGCGCTGGTACTACAATGTAAATAGAGGTCAATGATTTCATTAACCACATTTAAGGCTACTCAGTGTTTTACAGTCAGTAACTTACTAAAAACGTACAATAAATTTAATTAAAGGTATTAAAGTCGATTGAATAATATTTATAAATGCAAAACTTTAAAATAACATGGAATTTATAAAATGCTATGTAATATTCTTTACAATCATACATTTCAGCTCTCTTAACCGATATAAGCGTTACAGCACTTTGAATCATTAAAATCTCAGCGAATTAACGGTTATTCGCATGTTTGCTGAATGCCCGTGGAAAATCGAAAATTAGCGCAATAGTAAGCCAAGCTATTCAATAGATACCTAATCACTAATGATACTCTCTATACTCGCTCACAAATCATTCTCTATATTCAGTTCATAAATGTGCCAATTATCCTACTCTTGATTACGGTATTCTAGTATATGCTTATTTTTTAACAAGTTGAAAATTGTTAAGTGAATAGTAACTGAGAGATTTATACATTTTCTTACTATCGCGAAATACATTTTAAAACAAACAACATACGTTATAAAATTACGAGCAAAATATTGCATTTTATGTTAATATGTGATATTTTTTTGTCGATTGCTTACTATTTGTGAATATTATAATTTTCCATTGTATAATGAAATGTCACGTTCATTTTATTCAAAACACGTTTACATGAGTAATAGTTGCGGGATGTAGTGCAGCTAAAGACAATACATCTCTCTTCTGGTAAAATCTTCACTTCAGCTATTCTCCGCGAGTTAACGCTATTATACGCGGCATTTACTTGTTATATATTCTACATCTTATATTTCTCTACGTTTAATCTTTTAAGCAGACATGACAAATATGCTACGCCATACTCTGTTAGAAAACTGTTTATAATAGCTTACGAATGAAAAGAGTTTTTGGGTTAATTTATTTTATTCGTCATTCAGTTTATTTTTGAAACATTATAGTCATCTGGCTATTTGTTGTATCTTAACAAGATATTTAATATTAATCCTACAGATATCATATTATATTATATTGATAAAAGAAATCATGTTTATCTTCGTCTATTTCATAAGGTATGCATTTTATTACATTTGAATAAAAAAGTTATTATTTCCGATTCACAGAAAATAATATTTGCAATGAAGTTTTTATCAGTTATTTGAAAATTCTTTGTAAACACTATTATTAATTCTAGGCATCTTGCACATATTTAAATGAGAAAATACTGAATTACAGTCAAGAATCAAATCTCAACGTTGCTCGAAGTTCGTGGAAACTACTCGTTGATCGCCTCCGGCACAATGAATAATTTGCATAAAATACGAAGAGACTGAACCTAATTTCTAAGTTAATTTCTAATAAAAATTCCGTTTAGTTAAAATCTCTATCTCAAGTTTTGAAATTAAAGTATTAAATTATCAAATTAGTGCAGTCACTTTTTAATATATGACCTTTATATTGTGAATTAAGGATTTTAAATCATAATACGCTAAAAGAGAATATTAATAACGTGAATATCCGAGTTTACATTTTTTTACAAACAAGCCATTCGTAATTTTATTTGCTTGCTTATTAAAATACATCTAGTATGAAATTTATTTAACGAGTTATATATTTTTAAAAGATAAACTACATTTAATTCTCTCTTGGAAAAATTATATTAAAATTTTTTCTATTTAATTTCGTAATTTGGCATAAAATTTAACCGCGAATCTTAAACGCCAACTATGAAACGCCTTTCATAATTTAACGTCAGAAGAAATATTCGAACGATTGCGGTATTATTTCATATCTCGTGTTTTTAGCACACGACATTAATAACGCATTGTTCGTACTGTGCATCTGCACGCGACGGGAGATCGCGTTGCGACTAGCGTCGCGCGTCGCACGCGTGCGGCGTGCGTCGCATGTGCTATACGGATAAACGTCGCGTGGTATCGTCGTCGCGCGCGGTACCGCCCGGCGATTCTGCGGCGAATTAAGCGCATAGTGGCATACTACGACGGCCGGCATTATGCAGATTTGTCCAGCCGTATAACGTCGGGTTTAGCGCCGTGCCGTCAGCGCGTCGCAGCCGCGGCATAAACTCCGCGGAGTTATGCGCTATTGCTGGCGGTTGTGACGGTGGCAGTGTCAGACCCGTATCGCCGCCGTCATCACGCCGTCGCCGACATTCGCGATGCGCGACACGAAGGGCCGCGAGTACCGCGCGGCACTTCGGCAACGAACCGACAGTGCCGCTAGGGCCCCGGCCCTCTCTCCCCGTACCTCAGATTCCTTCGCTTTTACGAGGCGAAAGTCATTTACACCGCGCGATTTACGGCTGCGTTTCTTCCACCCTTCTCCCTTTGCCTTCCGCCCCGGGCTGGCCCACCGACCGAGTATCGATGCGACGACGAAGGACTACTTTACTTCTCGAACTCGACCTTTTCTCCCGGTCCCGCTCGTCGCGCGATGCACCTCTCTCTGCTCGCGCGATTATCGACCTTCGACGGCCACTGCGCGAAACGACCTCGGTGAAATGCCGGGGTGAGATTCTTATTAACGCTCACCCTGAATGACGGGGAACGCGCGATTCCAGGTGAATTGAAGTTTGATGCCATCTATTGAAAGAGGCAACTTGGCGTCCTCTTATATGTGAGATGGCATTTTAGCGTTTCTCTGAAATGTTTTCGAGCATGTGCTCTCTACTTCCATCCCTTAAAAAATTTTATTTTCCACAATGTTTTTTCTGCAACTTTAGTTCCGCTATATCTTGAATATATCTTGAAGTATAACCAAAGTACCAAAAATATTTGAATATTCTTATAAAAATAGTAATAATGTTGCGTTTTTTTAATTAATAACAATATTATTTTCAAAAAGGAGCTTAGAGCCGTAACGGAGTTTTAATAAAAATTATAAATTTTAATAAATTTTAATAAATATTATAAATAAAATTCGATATTAAATATTTTAGTCTATTTATGTAACAAAAATGATTTTGATATTCATTGCAATATTACATGTTTGATCTGTTTATTTGGAGATGGCCTAAATGTAGACTGTACTGAGTTTCTTTTGTATCCTATTGATTAATTATTTGAAATTCCTATTACTTATTAATATACTTTTAATGATTTCAATTTTATGACGATGTAATATAATTTACGATATAATTTACGATTGCCGTTTTCAGAATATCTCAATTAACAGCGAAAATATTTTGAAACTCTATTTTAATATACTAAATTTAACTATCATTTTCAATTAAACTTATTAATATTTCACATTTGTAGTAAAATATTCTATTTGCTATCATACTTTCAACTTCTGCTTTTCTGAATACGTGAAAGAATTAAAGATTAAATTGATTGCAACATGATGATGAAAGGCGATGTGAGTTTAGTTTAAATACATAGTAAACATATTCTAAAAGATAGCTTTTCAATGTGTTTAAGAAATACTTATAATAAGACAATATATCTTTGATTTTATCCTTTATCTCTCGAATGTAATTTTATTTCATACGAATTTAGTTTTTTGAAGAATTTTTATATTAAAAGCGAAAATATCTAATATAATATTCCGTAACGTTCACTGATTTTAGAAAAATATACTTTTAAAAATATATTAATTATACTGCATAATGTACCAATAATGAATGATTATTATAAAATCATGATTTTGTTCTATTGAATCGCCTAATAAAAAAATCTTCGAAAACTTTTTGAAAACTAATTTCAGCCCACTTTAAGAAAAAACCAATTTTAACATTTTTTCGTATGTCAAAAATCACAGTTCTATGAAAATTTTATCAGGGTAACGTTAAAACTGCGAACAAATTCCGCTAGGGTACTTCATCATATTATCTAGGAAATCAGGCCGAATTTAGCGCTGTTTTAACCCGATACAGTTCACGTTTGACATGGAATTCACCGAGCGCGAATACATTTTGCTTTATACCATACATCCACGGCTCACACGTTAATCCGTTAATCGTTCGCGGATCTCGGACCTCCGTCGCGCTTGGTTTTCGTGACATTTGTTCATTCGTAGAACGGTGGTATAAATTTTACTTTGGATGTTATATTGCGCGGACGATCGTAGGCCGGATCGGTTAAGACGGTGGGTGGAACAAATGGGATAGCGGCGTGAAACAGCGTAGAGGAGGGACCGCACGTCATAAGATTTCCGTCATGAAACAAACAACCTCCGAGGCACGAAGCAACCTTAAGCGAGCGTCTAATCATCGATCGAAGCCGAATGTAAATCCTCCGCTTCGTTTGTCTTCCCGAACTACACGGCAATTTGCCAGGGCGCACCCTCTAGCTCACGATCGTTAATGAAATTTGAATCTTTAATCACGTCATGTGCTTGTCTCCGGCGTTTGGCCTGCAACTACGCTGTTTTGCTTCATATACGCAAACTTTGGCGTTGGGTTTGCTGTGCAAGTTTTATTCGTTAGCTACCTTTCCAAATGAGCGGAAGCAACGAAATGCCAAAACTACTAGCTGGCCTAGCACTGCTAATTATTATAGTCCCCATTATCGTTATCGTTATCGCTTGTTCAACGCGCAGCCAATTTACCAAGTTTCTGCGCCGCATTACAGTGAAGTTGGAAAAATCGTGTGGCTTTTTCGTCTCTAAAATAAAGGACTTTTTCAAAATTTCTCGGCATATAATTATTTGTACCACTCGTACACTGTTGCACGACACATATTTCTGTTCAGCCAAGCAACGCAACCAAGTAACAATAAGAAGAAAAGAAGCAGAGGCAACGCGTTCGCGGGACGTATATTCCACGCGAGACAACTTTCTGCTATCTATCTTCCGAACAATTAAATTCGTTTACAAACGGCCCAGCACTCCAACACACCAGGTTTGTTTTTAGATTTCCTACCCTGGGCTTCCTTTTCCCTCCATGCGAAGTTTCTTCAATTTCGCTTTAACCGCAGTTCGGGCTGATTGCGGAGCGAAATACAAACTCCGCCACGGATTCTGACACAAACGCTTCGAGACCCCGCCGCGGCCGTAATCTCGAACGCAAACATGGTGTCGAGTTTTATCTCCGCTCGCGTAGCCCGCAATAAGGATTTAAGGCACGAGCTGGGACGCTCTTAAGCGAGATCTTTCTCTTATCGCGACGCTTTTAGGTGTCTCGCGCGATAGAGTTGGGGCGCGTCGTTGAATTTTTAAAACGCCCGTGTTACGCGCCGGGCGCGTTATCGACAGACACGTGGTAATCGGATCAGGACTCTTCTTCGAGTTAATCCCCATACATCTTAGGTGACGCAAGGACGTGACAAACCGACAATACCCGCCGCCATTGCTCCGGAAAAAAAAGGAAATAAAACGGGTGGGAAAAGACTCCTTGTCCAACTTTTCCTCAACGGTCACACATCCGTCGCACCTCCGTATTAATTATGGGATAATCCCTTTGATGTGGGTCCCGGGGGACCCGAGTTACGCTGCAACTCCGGAGGACACTACGCTCCCTTCTTTTCACGACCTGCACTTGACGGAGGGGGAAAAACAAAACGATATTACACGCCTTTGTCGAGGCTTTGAAACCCTAAAATCGGAAGTCACGTTAATACATTCCAAGCGCGTTGACATTCCGCAATTAACTGAGTGTCCTTAATTTAAAACCAAGTGCGTTGTAAAACAATCTGACGGGGAGTTTGCATATACAAACGATGCTCTCCACTGCTCATTTTATAAACGTTTATGTCACATAAAGAACGAAAGATTGTGTGATATTTATTAAAATTTTTTGCATCTGCATGTCTTGTTTTGTCCCGTGTTATTTCAGAAAAAAGAATGAATATCTGACATTGATATTAAAGAAAATTTCAATAATTAGGATGTACGTATACATTCGGGAGACACATTGACAATTTGAAACTATTCACAAAAATTCTCCGTCTGTCGAAATAATTTCGCTAACTAGATCGTTGGCAATCTTCCAAATATATAACTATGTATCCGCTTCTCATTTCGTCGGGTCAACGAGCTTATTCTCCGATACGTTAATCAGCAGATACAGTTTAGCAGAAGAGTTTCGAAGTGGATTTCGCCCGCGAACAAGCAAATACGTACCCCCGGATGTGTATCCCGTGGCACGTATATTTCAGGCGTCTGACGGAAATTTGCGAGTAAATATAGGAGTTCGGTGGTCTGTATGCGACACTAACGAGCCACCAAACTTTGTAGTTTGTACTCCTCGAAATCGCGTCGTGTTGATCGCGTCATAGCGCGGGCGGCAGGATCAGATGGAAAGAACCGTGCCTGCGTTCTTTTTCTATTTGAAACTTCCGAGGAGAAAATGTGCCGCGGGAATACTGGCCGGTAGTTCGCTCACGTTTCGCCGAACGGAAACGAACGATCACTGGGAGGATGCTGATCGTTTCGGCGAAACCGGGCGACTTATCGCGGCAATTAGAGACCAATTAGTGGACACCTGCGTCGACTTGCCGATCACCCTCTAATTGTCGGCGGCATCGTCCCGCATTGGAATCGTTCGGTCGCCGCGTAACGTCGAACGGAATCCACGATCGGTGACTACGTGATGTCTGTGAGTAAACGTGACTTCGCTCGTTACTCGCTCACGCGCGGCGAAACGTGTTGCGCTAATCTAGACGCGAATAAATAATGTCATTTGCCGTCACGACACACGAGAAATGCCGCGCGCAGCTTCGTGCGAGTAGGAAAGTCGATCGTGAGAGCCGCACTTTGCCAGTAATCACAGACGATAAAAAATATGGAGACGAAAAGTTTTAATAGAAGGTCTTGAAACAACTTAATGCTCGCGTAGCACAAAACTCAAAACTTTTTTTAATCAATAATTATAAAAAAAAATTCACCATTCAGCGATGGCGAGTAAATGAAAAGTCTGTAATCTAACGTACGAATAAATTCAACATTAATGATTCCGCTTAAGCACGATACAATTCGAAAAGCAGGAATCCGATGGTCCGTCAGCAATCGCGACATGAAATCGGCGAAATAGCGTGTCCATCGTGCGTTTTGGAGTCGACTTGCCAGACATTCGTCGACAACATGACTTTTTTTTCGTCTGCGGTAAGCGAGAGCCCGCATCCGGGGCCGTCTACACCGCGGAATTATTTAATTTTCAACCGACTCCTCATCTCCACGTCGCGCCGCGCCGGAACTTTTCACTAGGATTGTTAGCGTGACTCGTAGACGGTACTTCTTCGCCGGATTCCCAGGAAGCTGAATAAAATTCACGTCGCTCCGCGCTTCGTCGAGAGGCGAGCGCGAATGCGAGTTGCAATGCGCTCGGACAGAACGATGGACGACACGATGGTGAGGAAAGGGGAAATTGTCTTTATAACGCGTCCCAAGATAGGAAAAATATGCTTCTAGGAGTTGTCGAGATGTTTCCCCGCGAAGGAAAAAGGTGGTGAGTCACCGCGCCTTAATAATTGGACACCTCGTTACCTTTCTCCTCTTTCTTGCTTTATCCCATAGTCGATTTGCCGTATAAGAGATTCCAGGTGTCCCGCTCTTAAAACTGCAGCCACTACTTTCCATTATGCATCTCGCCTACCGACCTTCGATCGGCCACTCGAGTATACCGCGAATGAGAAAGTACTTCGTTAGCGAAGGGAAAAAAATCTGAGATTCTCTCGACTCTTGTTAGTAGCTTGATAAAGGGTGCAGCTCGTAAAATTGTGTCACAGTCATTTATCGCGCCTTTCGTTAAAGCTGAACAAGCGGCAGTTTTTTCGTGCGTTCTTCGACCCTCGCGCGATTCGTAAATCGTTCGTAGATAAGGAAGATAAGATTACGAAAAGTGTCGTGGACAAATACTTCTCGCGAATCTCGAGAAGTTCTTTTCTTTTCTTCCCTAGTCGTGAAGCTTTTTTCTTATTTGATTAGCGTTCGCATTCGCAGAATCGCATGAAATTGTTCGTTTTAGACTTTTTATTTTCCATCATCGAGTGCATATTTAAATGATGAAAACATAATGAAAGAGAAACGTTGCGTATTTTGTACGTTTGCAAAACATTTCGCGAAAATATATATAAAAATACTTTGACCTGCGTCATTTCACGAAGCTGCTGGTGCATTTTTGTGTATAATATCGCGTTTGTATTTTATAACAGTATTCATTATGCTCGCGGCACTCAACCGTTTCGCCTTATGCACGAATTTTACGCTTCTGCGAGAGGGCCCGATGCTCGTTTCTCGCGGGTCCGTATAGACGGCCTCGGTAGTGCGCGTTGCCGTAAAATCTGCTCGTTAAAACGACACGTTCCTTTCGTCGCGCTATATATCATCCATAAAGTCAAAGCTGTAACGGTTCTGGTCCGCGCGCGCGTTCACCCTATTTCAAAGAAAGATGCTGAGCACTCGATTTCTCGACCGAACTCTGACAACCTCCGCCGGACACCGGCGATCGCGATATCTATTATTGTCGCGCGCGCGCGCTCATCGATTATATTCGCTGGCGGCATTGATCAGCACTTTCAACTTCCAACAACGCTTACGCGTCCGCGCAAACACCTTTTGACGGAATGAGACTTTTGTCTACGGCACTTCGACACTTTGTCAGTGTCGTTTCTCGATTATTACGCTTCACGGTCGACGCGTCAAATAGCGGGGCGTACAGGATGTCGCGGGACACGACATGTAGACGCCTTGTTAGCGTAAACTGGCGGCGAAGTTGGCGGAGGGTATCCGGCTAACGACGCGCAGGCATCTAGATGTCCAAGGAATGCGGATATTCCGTTGGAGAAAATTCGGCATGCTGTTCGTGAAATAGCCGCTTCAATAAGTTTAACTGGTGTTTAATTAACGCTCTTGACTGTGGACAATATTGTCGTTGACTAAAAATATGCCTCGGATCACCATCTTTATTTATACTATTTTCAAAAATAGATGTTCTAAATTTTAACAGTTCACGTTTTAATTTGATTAGAAATATTAATATTTATTTATTATTAATTCTATTTCTACCAATGCAGATTAACTTTAATCTCGATTTAACTTACTTTCTAACTTTTTTTAGTCCTAAGAATAAGAAAAAAATGAAGAGTAAGTTAAACCGAGATTAAAGTTATGCATTGGTAGAAATGAACATAAGTATCTTTAGAAGTATATTTAAATAAGCATCAATATCGTAAGAATCAATATTTCTAAATTGAACATTAAATTAATGCGATTAAATTAAATTAATTAATATCGGGGAATAATGGGCAAGGAAATAGGGACAACATGATAAGCCAAGAGGGGAATAGTGAAGGAGATCGAGTTCGCGCCGTCGGCCCCGCTAAATTTGACTGGCCTTTCCATCTGACACGTGTGACATGTCCACGTACGACGTGAACACACGGACAGCCCACTGGTGGTGGACAGTGAGAGCGAATTGCGGCGTCTGTGGGCAGCACACGTGTGCGATGGTCTCCCGTATCGTCGTCGTCGCCGTCGTCTGGGTTATGAAATATCACAGGGTCAGGTCGGCTACGTGTCACTGCAAGGGACTTGGACGCGTCTTAACAAGGCGAACTCGAGCCACCCCCTCGAATTCAGAGAGACGGTCCCTGCGCTCCACCCACCTCTTCTCCATAAGATCTATGCGATCGTCTCCTCGTCCTCTTCTCCTCAATGGACGGTGACACGTGATAGTAGACCTGCCTGGAAACGAAGACTCGGGGAGAACGAGGGAGAACAAAGACTTGCGCGCAGTTAGCCCAGAACCACTTCCGATCCCCTTAATTGAGAGGCCCGTCCGGATATCTGGCCTCGTGGATCAGGATCTTCCTAACTCCCTCCTTCCTTCGATCGTTCTCCTAGTCACTATCTATCGATCTATACAGACGCACACGGATGTAGCTATCTAATTGTCTTACCTATCGGTTCTTTACTCTATTTGTCTTCTCGTCTGTATCCTCTTCCTCGCTCCGTAATTTCACGGCGACATCACCGTATCCTTTCGCCAACACCTCCGTCGACACATGTATCGTCTAGACGATTTGCTTCATGGCTCTTTGTACAAAGTTCAAACGACGCCTCGATGAGTTCTTAGCGCCTTCTCGCAGCCAAGAATCCGCACTCTGTGAGGGAGCGCGTCGCGTCACGTCGCGTCGAAACTTTTGGTAATTACACGGCGGGAGCTCTCTCTTGTGGCGAAAAATGTCGCTACCTCGTTAATATTTAACGAGTCGTTAATCACGTCCGGGAGCGACGCCGTGACGAGTGGTCCTGTACGCGCGTATATTTGTTAACACTTTCTTTGGAGCGTTTCCTCTAACGTGTTTCGGACGTCGTAATAAATTGCTCTGCCTGATGGCTTTAAGAATAGCACGAAGATAGGATTAATGTCACATATTACAGCATATCTCTGAGATGACTCGTGAAAAGCTGAAGAGATATGGTGATACTTTCTAACGCCAAGAATGATGTAGTATATTATCCAATTTATTTAATACATTATAAAAAATATCATTAATATAAAGAGCGACACTCTTGACAAGTATTTCCAAATATAATTTGTGTAAAATATAATTAATAAAAATTTAAACGAATTTAATAACATTTCAAATTTTAATTTTTACGACTTCTCGATTGATATTCCTTTAACTGTCTGCAAAAACTAAGTTTTAAAAGGCCCAATCAAACTAGTTCATCGTGCTTGATTTAAAATGTGATCAGTTCGATCTAAATCAAGCTTCGTAGTGCAGAGAGAACGTGCATTTTCTACTTGCACGCCTTCCCTTTGTTATCATATTGAGATCTTCCAATTGGCACTGTTATAGTCGATCGATGCCTATTAAAGACTCAACTCTGTTCAAACGATTCAGTGACAGGCAAGCGGTTTACGAAATTGGGGCACTTTACTGTTCTGTGACAATGTTTGACGTTTTAATATCTTTGGGTCGACTTCTAAAAGCAACTTTCAATAATGGCATAGACAATATGAGTATCATGTGAAACACTCAAAAAGTAGCAGGTTAAATCAAGAAAGCTACAGGTATAAATATTTAAAAACATTCAGCACATTGAAAAGCTATTCTATGAAATGCAATCTAATTTCCAATACGAAAAGTAATTAAAATATTGAACATACATACGAGAAGTTTGTAATTTTTACTTGAATCATTATTAAAAGTGCAAGCATTGAATATTTACTATAATTTACAATAACTCGAAATAATTGAGTGAGAGCACTTGCGCGTTTTTCCGTTTGATGGAAAACATTTTTACGTGAACAATAAAGCAAACGAAGTCGAAGGAATAATTGATCGATCTAACGTCATTTAAAACGTTTACAATGACATTAGATCAACTATTCCTTATGCTTCCACATTATTATAAAAGGAGCTTTATTGCGCAAAATTTATATTCGAGATTAAGGCACTTTTTATAGACGAATTTGACAAAATGTCACGATTCAATGAACCAGCGACGAGATGACACGATTGTCGTAAGCAACGTAAAAAGAAGGCGCATCAAACGAGACGGCTGTGATTCCGCTCCTTCCCTCTTTTATTTCATTTCTTTTTTTCATGTCGTTGAAAATAATGGAGATCGAGGCAGACTCTCGTTCGAGCGAACGAATATAATGGTGGATTTTAAAAAAAATTCCACGGTTCGGGCTGTACAGAGTAACGAGGACCACGCCTGTTTCCTCGCGCAACGGTGGATGATCAGCGATTGATCATTGTCTCGTAAAAATCGAAAGCAATGACCTGCAATTGCTTCATAGATCTCCACAGAACGATTCGAGGATGTTACGGATTGCACATAAATGTTACCATTGATTATCTGCGCGAATAACGCATGAAAATTGCCATACGGTTATCGGGCGGATGATAGAAACGCAACAGCGAGATATCACACGCACCTGTTCGACCAGGAACTTATTTGCTGTTACAGGAGAAACGTATAATTTTCAGAGTCGGCTGTCCGAAGGTAGATATTATTATTATTATGACAAGTAAATGCAACGGATACGTCGATAATTGGATACAAGGCAAAGGCGTGTAGATCGAGTCTTTTCGATATGCGGATTGGAATCCACGCTAGGACAAGAGAAATGCGGGTAATTAAACGCAAGTGTGTGCGTAGCTATCCGAGAGTCGAATGTTGCATAAGTGCGCATATAGGTGCGAGAATTTGTTACGTTAGAATTGCAGAGAGAGAGAAAGATATTTATTGTTCGTTCGACGAATCCGCGCTGCGCCGTAATTGAAATGATGATTTACAATCCCGACGGGGGAGCGCGTGAGAAGAGAGAGAAAGAGAGAGAGAGAGTTTCTTTATTTCCGCGACGTGATAAATAATCAGATAGTGCCGATTTCTTGGATTAGACCGGATTATCGCCGAATCGTCGGCCATTATCACTGGTTCACCATCAAACACTGGCGCGTGGACATTTATCGGCGTAGTTAGGATTTATTATCGCAGCCGACGGCGGACATTTTTCTTCCACGCTCGACGGCGCCGTACCTCTGGATTCCCGATCGATCCTTCGATCCCGCAGGATCTTCGCTCTTCGTTAAGGGCACTCGTACCGTGCCGGATCGTCGCATCGAATTCGCTGTCGCCGTTAATCCTCGTCGCTGATATTTATTCCGAGTGTAATCGGAACGAGAGGCAGAGCCACGACTCGCTAACTAAGCGTCCCAAGACGTTAAACCGTACCGCCGATTCGCCACGGAGGGCCCTCCCTTAACCGGTGCGCGAGTTCCGAGCGAATTCATCGCGACAGATCGTCTCAATGAACTTCAGAAACAACGTTTTAATGGCCTCAAAATTCCCGTAACTTTATTATCGCAAATCAGGAAGTTATTCGCAATTTTGAACTATATACAACGATCAATATTTTCCTTGCGAGCAATCTTATTTAAAAATCTTGCTACAAATGTCTTGAAAATCATCACGACGAAGCTACAAATCGAAAATTATATTAATAATGTAACACAATTTAACTGATTGTAATAAATTAGGAAACAATATCGGATCATATTGACTTATCACTATTTTGTTACCGTTAAATATATATTCTGTTGTATGTACGCGTCGTTAGTTCCTGTATGCACTGTTTGGAACGCAAGCCACAGAGATTAATTATCGCAATCATTACGATAATTGAGTTAACCAATAACCAGTATGAAACACATTGGTGCGGATAGTGCCTCTGCGCACACTATTAAGAGCATTGATATCATAATTATCGCAAATTTGTTTATCCTCTTTAGAGATTATCGCACTCTATGTTTATTCGCATTTACTCTAACTTTCTCTAAATAAATAAAATATTATATACGTGCACCTTAAATCAATGTCCGTCGCGAAAAGCAACCGTGCGAAAATTAAAAAAACTACACTATCGGCACAGTTTTAGAAAGTAAGGCAAGTTTGTTGCGCCATTTTCGTCCGTGAGCTGCACTACTTAAGTTTAGCGCTCACTAATAAATTTCTCGTCAGTTTTTCATGAAACAGTTCATCAGCGTAAGTCGGTAACCATTGACGTGCTCGAACTTATGCTCGAGAAAGGAACGAATATACCTTTACGTACGTATACAAAGTGCTGTTGTTCGAGCCTCGGAACTATCCGCTATCCGAACTATCCAGTAAACAAACTTAACGAACTCATTAAGCAAACACTTAATCACCATCCAGCACGTTTATTAAGCTTAAAATACCTGTAGACCAAGATGGTACAAATATTAACATAAGCAAAGTTTAAACTTTAAAGTTACGTAAAAACTTTAAATTTTTCTCTATTTAAAAAAATTTTTTTAATTTCATTACGATTTAGCTTACCGGGAGTTTGGCCGAATAATTTTCTGTTGATGTTTTATTCTATTTTTTTTTTAAGAATTAGCACTTTACGTTGATTAGTTTCGATGATCTGCGTTAACTGATATATGGAAAACTCAATGGCAGTTTATTTATGTCGAAACCGGGTAATTAAATTATGGTTTATTCAATTCGTTAATATCTCGAAACTCTTTGAAAATCTGAATTATATGAAATATTCGATATTTCTGATGATTTATATGAAATTGTCATGACGACGATTTATCGGTTAGAAAAGCATCAACAATTGCAAAACGCGACATCGAATGTATCGAAAATCTGATCAAATGAAAAACGTCAATGAATCAATTTAATCGAAATAGCTGACAACACAGTTGCCGAATTAATTAACAACTTCCATTTGTAATATACTTTTTGAGAATTGCACGGTTTTTTATCTATATTAGTTGAATATAGCATCTCTGAAATTTTTCTACTTCAATCGTGTAATACTTTAAAGTGACATAAATTATATGAATTATCTGGAAATCCTTCGAACTCACTAATACGCGATACTGCTATTATAAAACATATGTCAGAATTTCAAAGATAACACCATTGTCATAATATTTGGCTGAGATGTTCATTAATGTATTTTGTAAAATTGGCTGATAAAACTGGTGATAAAAAGTTATATGTAATATCCGATGTCATGTGATATTCCGAGAACTGGTCAAAATGGTAGTTGATTACGGAGTATTCACGTCATAACAATCAAGTTGCTATCGCCTGACAGCGAAAGGGTTAATCCTTCCCTGAGTAATACTTTCTACTTGGCGCGATAGTGAGAGCCTCGAGAAACTGATGGCAGAATAGGGGTGAAACGACCGTGGCGGTGCGAAGAGTGCGAGGAAAAGAAGGTCGGAGTAGGCACGGGAGGAAGAGGGAGCAAGAAAGAGGCAAGGAGTGACTAAGGGAGTCGAAGAGAAGCGAAAAGCACGAAACTCGCATTTCCCTAAGTATAACGTATGCTCTTAATCCCGGAATTTATGCGAGCGGAATTAACGCTCGCTCTCGATTCTCCGCTCGATTCGCCAGCAACGAGCTCTCGTCTTAAACATGCACGTGCAGTCGGTTTGTATATCTGTGAACAGTTCTAACACCGTGCAAACCATCGGTAGTGATAGCTCGAGACCGATATCCAGTCGCAGTTTTCAAGCGACACGGTGTATTCCTTTTGATAACCGGGAATAGAAGGGCAAACATCGAGAGTATGGGGAAGTGTATGGAGGCCGGTTATAGGCTCTTATCGGGATTTACGATGCCTTCGAGGCACACTTCAGCTATGAGCGGGAATGCGAAGAAGGATAATATTTTTGTTTGCGAGCTCTCGTGAGAATTATACACTTTGGGCGCTATCGAAGAAGACCTTAAATTGCGCAGGGGCTCTCAGCCATAAAACATCCATAAATTCGTCAATAATGATCTTGGAAAATTTTGATGGAATCAAAAATCGTTATATAGTCATTAAATAATCCTTAAAACATATAAGTTATTTTAAAAAATATAGGAGAACAAGTAAAAAATGTAAAACGCATCCATAATATTCCGTTTATATCTCCCTTTTATAAATATATTTCACGTTAATAGAGACGCTTTTTTCTTATTTTACTGTACATATCTTAACATGCTTATATCGAGCTATAACTTGATTATTATACTATATATATGTATTTATAATGTTACTTTTACTTTAATACAAATTTACTATTGACATACATCAGAAATATATTTAATTATCAACCTAGCACATTTTTGTTACGATCATTCTATTCTAATGAGATTAACCCGAAATATCTTTCCTTTAAATACAGTAAAGTAAACGTAACCCACTTTCGCGAAAGTAAAGAACATACATCTATTATCAGCAGGTGAACTTGCGCGATTGACGTATAATTAATCTTCACGAGCGTCAGAATGTCGGCGCTGTTTGATATCAGGAGTTTCTGGCGTATCGGCAGCCAGGAGAAGTCGATGCCTCGCGCAAGGATATCGGCCCCATCGCTAGCCGTGAATCCATGGAGTCTGCACGACTCTCGTCCCTCGGCTTTGCCGATACTCCTTCCGCCATACACTTGAACGTATAAAACGGAAAACGCATGGGCGCACTTGGGCGCGGGAATCGTCTTGCTGCGTTAGGCCCTTCCGAGGGGGACAGGAGAGAGCTGTGTCGAAGGGCGTCGCGCGAATGTCGTTGTGTACGCTGCCGGATCTCATAAAGGGACCTTTCGCGACAGACGGCTGGTTATTCGCCGGAGATTTCGTAAAGGACTTTTCTGTAGTCGATGGCCCCGGGAGCGCGCGCTCCCGTCATCGTCGTTTACTCGTTTTTCTCAGCCTCCGAGGACATCCCGGCCGATTTACTTTCGATTGTGCTCTTATTGATCGACCGAAATTTTATTTTGATTACGAGTTATTTCGACCGGAGCCAAGCAGGTTCGTTTGACCTACGGCGACTGCGAATCCCCCTTGCCGTTTCCGTGCAATCAACCTACACAGCTATACACACTCCATCTTCACTCTTTTTCTATTTTCAGAAAACGGATGAAAGATACGTTCATTATTCTTAATTCTAATAAAGTGAAGATTGCAGCTCGTTACAGCTATGATCAATAGGCCAAGTTACTCATATCGTTGCGCGCATGCATATGTATGCATATTTTAAAGTACCTTCGTCCGAGTGACAGAATATGATTTTCCACACCCATTTCAAAGTTACCTTATGCAAATTCATTTATCTGCATTACAAATGTATTACATGGATTGCGGCATAAGTTTCTATATTAAAATATACTCTGGAAATAAAGAGCACTTCTTGCCGTTATAATTCTGAAGAAGTCTAATCTCTGCTGATTAAGTATATTACATTTAAGAGTTCCAATTGATTCTATAAATTTGTAAGGATCTTTTATATCAACAATGCTCCAGACGTCTCTAAATTAATAAATGGTAACTATTGCGACGTCGATAATGTTTAAGTTCGCGAACAAGACTGATGTATAAATAATTTTGGCGATAGGACATGCGTCACGAGATTGCGAACGCGTTATAAAAATTTCAAGCAACGTGCCCGCGAGGAATTTAACCAATCACGTTAACTTAAAAAGTGAGCATACGATACAGCGAGCAGCGGAAAAGATGTTTACTTGACGTAAAAAGTGTATTACCATGTCTCGATTACTCCCAGCGGTGTGCCTGAGTACGCAGGTTTTACAGGTAGCATGATTGGTTAACTTTAATCGCTTCCTGTTCAAGAATCTAACTTCTCTGAATATGTATATGCAGATTTTCATCTCTCAATCTCTCCCTCCCTCTCTCTCTCTCTCTCTCTCTCTCTCTCTCTCGTGGAGTCCCTTTCGGCTCCCCGGCGATTGTACATATCAATTGGCGGGTTAAGTACCGAAACTTGATATTTTTCTTCCCGTTCAACTCTTGGTAAAATTTAAACAAAACTTTACGATTAAAATATATAATTTCTTCATAACGCTTTTTAATACGGTTCACATACGATTACAAAGTACTCTTAATTATTATACACAAAGTAATATGCAATGTATAAAATTGATATATCGAAATTCTGACAACATTTGATAGCAGTTTTTTTACAAAGTAAATAAAAAATATATGATATTAACTCTTAATATCCAGTTTTATACGTTACACTGTAATTAGAATTAATAACAATGCAATTAAGATGTGTTTGCAGTGGAATAATTTCCGGTAGAAATTCCAGTATACTGATATTGCGATCGATAAATGTATTAGTAGTGACGCTGCAATGTGAGGAGTAAAAGTGGTTTATACGGATTGTGATGTAGCCACCGGTGCATACCTCTTAATGATCGTGCAGATTTATTTGAAACGCATGCTTGGCTATTGCGAAAGCTGACATGCGTGTGCGATGGACGATGTATAAACAGCTTAGATCTCGTTATCGGGAATCTCTAAATCGCATTCTAGCGGGGATAAGAGAACGGCTAGAATGACGTGATGTGACAGGAAATTCCGGCGCGGCTATTTCGAGGTATCGAATTAGTGTTGGAAATTGATGAAGCTACGACTCTCAAAGCGTAAGACTAGCCGGCCACCATGAATCCGATACCGGCGATCCCTTTCGATCGCATTCGATCCGATTAATACTCGATCGCATGAGCGACTCTGCTTCTTGCATATTCGAAACGGTGGCGGTGGCGAGGTGCAGGAGAGGATTAAAAGATATTTGTAGCTAATGCAGATTTGATCCGCGGCGTAATTAATAGATTGTTTCACGCGCAGGCGAAAGATAGATCACGGATAGTAAATAAATTGTGTCGTAACACGCCGGTGTTTCGAGGCGTGTAAGAGCGCGACGGAGCGCGAGGCATGTTCCGTTGTGCGATTACGTAATGCCGTTATACGTGCTAAATAATGCAGGCGGCGTATAAAGTGACTTACCCCATTTTATGAAATTGGAGTTCAGCAACATGATCTAAACTGAGTTCGCCTGCCACGTAGCGCTTAAAACGTTGTACCAACGTATCATTTACAGGATATTTATCCTCCATTTGGACGCGAAGAAAAATGACAAGAAACTATTGTATATTCTACATTTTCTCCACTGCTTATTGTTTTTATGAAATAGAAAGAAGAACAAAATTCTCTTTATAAATTAAAAGGCTTTTACACGCAGTGAGATTGTTAAGGATCCATTGTAATTGATTGTTGCATTATCATAACAATTCTGATTTGTTCGAAGCATTCAAATGTCGTTTCTCTTATTTCTACAAGTGCAAATGCACGGATCGCGAAATAATAACTATCGGTTTGGCATTTAACACTCAAAGTATTGAAAATCCACTTATCCTGGTTTCTTAAACGATATCCCGCGGAACGGTAGTAAATCCCAATCCGATATGAACCGACTCAGCGCTTACAATAATCTCAGTCCCGGGTAATAAGAGAAGCGACAGAGAAAAATCTCTCTGTAGTCGAGTCGCGTCCACGTCGGCGAGGCGCGAGGATGAAGGTTTGAAGCGATTATAATAAAAATCGCAAATCGGCAGGAAGTCCATCGATGGCGGCGGCGGTGACGGCGCGGGGGTGGATTCGCCGGTGGCGGCCCGCCATGACGGCTCTGCGGTTTCCAATCACGCAGATTTACATTTTTAATTTCCGTCCCGCGCCGTCTCGGGTTCCGTCCCTTCGCTGCCGGTTTAATTAACTCCGTTTTCTCGCTTCTTATATCGCTTGTCGTATCCGCCCCTCATCCTTCTCCTCGGGTTCTCTTCCCCCTTTTACCGCTGCCTCCTTCCACCTTGACGGCCCTCGGGCGCGCGTATCGGTCCCGACTTTCTTCGGGCTATCGACAATTTTTCAATTACCCGAGCGTAAGCGAAGTAAATTAATTGTTACGGCAAGTTTACTCTCTCGCTTTCTCTCTCCTCAGCCTCCCCACCCCGAGCACCGTTCTCGTTTCGCCTGTGTATCCGGAAGACTGTTCAAAGAAACGACTTTACGGTTTGCAGATCGATTCTCGCTGCTTTTGCCGGGATACTTCATTAAAACTCTCGAAGCTGTTTCCGGAGGCAGCTAACGTACAGAAAGCAGATTTTGGATCTGCAGACAGAGCACGGCGATCGCTGACCGCCGCGCCCTGGCTTGAAATCCGTTAGTTAAAAGACTGTTGGTTCTTTGAGCACTGAGAGACAACAAACTTTTAATTAACTACGTCTTATGTAGTTGCGCGAACTATTTGCCTTCTTCGATGAATTCAGATTTATCTAAGATATTAATGAGCTCTCGTACACGCTACATTGCACCATAAATTTGTTTTATCATTTTAGGTCTCGCGACATACAGAGAACAATACTTTACGGCTCGCGTGATTCAGGTTACAGAGTAGGATTAAGGTTAACGTCAATCATACTTGGAATATATTATTGATATAGTAAGAATGAATTTCTAACCACTGTGGTACTTTTTTGATCCCTCGAATTTTTTGCATTTATGTTCGGGCACTTATGAATATCAATATTTATGCATCTACGACATAATTCTTTTTGCACAGCGATTTGTAGTAGAACATTCGTAAAAGAAATTCTTAATAACAATTTTTAAAAAAGGTATTATAATCGTACATTTTTTAATTAAATGACTTTATTAACTTTTCGTGTGATATAAATTATATCAAACTGCTTTTACGAATCTCAAATAGGACTCATTTTGTCACACAATGATATTTATTTTTTCAACTCAAAAGTTTCCCGGGACGAAGGGTCGGCGTTAACAAGCCGGGCACGTCCGCCGCCTCATTTTTTCGTCTGGCGGGAATATGACAGTCGATCGGTTTTGGTAAAGATTTCGGCGGTGCTACGAAAAAAAAATTGATAGAGTGCCACGCGCGTGGAAAGGGTGGGCGTGGGGATTTCATATTTTTTTCCTCCCCTCGTGCGTACGCAGTGGAACGAGAAAGAGCTAATGGTACCAGGTGCGAGCACTCGATGGAATATAAATAAATACGGAGCGATAGGCCGATCGATCAAACCATCGAACGTATATAACCGTACGTATATGTTCTGGCGACACGCATCGCTGCTCACGCATAGTGTAGGTTCCCAAAGTGTAGGCCCCATAATCTAGGCCCACTCGTCTCTATGGTTCTCCCAAGTTCGCGAGTGGAAGCGTTGCGCCGCTTCGCGACTCGTTAGTAATTCTATGGGAAAAATAACCGAGCGAGCATGTAATAATGCAAACGCTCGATCAAGCGTAACTGATTCGGATGAGCGCTCGCGGAATTCGCTCGACTAAAATATACTGTCGTCTAATGGCGTTACAAATAACCGGAATCATATCGCGCACTTTGCATTTGTACGATTGACCCCGATGTAAGAATATACCCTTTTTAGAATAATTTAAAATTCTATTTATGACTACTATTTGTTGAATAGAATTTCAAGAAGCAACCTCGAGAATTATGCATTAAAATTTTTTATTTTCTTATATGGAACGCTCATGAAAATTGCACATTGCGAGGTATTGTGTATCGAGAAGTATGATATTTCATACATTCTGTTGATTTAGTATCTATTTTGTATTGCACATTGCTATTTTTGCATTTATTGCGAGTCTGTGGAAAAAATTAAATGAGAATATTGAATTATGGTTCTACTGTTATCTTTTTGGAGAAATTGCAATTGAATTAATAAGAAAATACTTTAAATGTACAAACATTGGATAATAATTAGCTTAAAATTTTCAACTATTGTAATACTTAGAAAGAATAGATTCTCTTCATATTTCAAGCTGCTGATGCGTGTCATCCGAGACAGATCCAGCCAGACGTGAAACAATTGTAACGAAAAAAATTGGTAAATATCTCTTCCTTCGTGGTAAATCCGATAGCCTGGAAACATTCTGAAACAAGGCTGTAATACGATACACCCTGTGTATAACCTGATTTACGTCAATTCCCATGGCCGTATACACCTTTCTCGATCATCGAACTCGTTGGACACGCACGACGCGCATGCCAAGTAACACGCACGCTCTAATCAGAAACATACGCATCCTGCCAACGCAATCTCATGATGGATCACCAGGAGCACAAATAGGCACAGAAGCTTTAATATGTATGCAAGAAACAACTTGTCGTATTCAGAAATGCACGTCGTATTTGAAATAATTTAGCATTTAATTAATTTAATCTGTACCGACGTGTCTACTTAACGTATGTTTCGTACGTACGACATAAATAAATAATCTCTAATCATATTTAGAATACATCGGAAACAGAATTTCTCATCAACAGATAGATGTTGAATTTTATTTAGTTTATCTTTGCAAGATTTGGAAAATCGACGATTTTTGCGTAATCTATGTCGGCGGCAGAAAAATTTTCCTCGGCGGCTGTTCACAAACCAGCCGCGGCCTTAAAATGGACGAGAAAATAAGAAGGTTTGCGGGCACATGCGGTGCGTAAATACGAACGATTAGCGTGTCATCCATCATTCGGAGTGACGTTCGGTTACCAAACACTAGTACGGACAACACGTGGTCGTCGTCGTCGTCGTCGTTCCCGTTGATGCCTGCACTGACACACGTTCCACCATACGCCCGGTGCACCAACATCAACCGGCTTCTCCCACGTTGTCACTCGAGCCGGGTCATCCCCTCGAGCGTTCGAAATTAGGTTTTTATCGCTAATCGGATTCCTCGAATCCTGCGACGAGGATAAACTAATTCTTTGTACTCCTCGACCCGAAAACGTATGTGATCTCTCTTCCTTTGTAGACGATTTTTCCTTCTTCCCGAAACGTTTCTCGACGAACAAATTTCTCAGCGAATCATGCTGTAACAATAAGATATTTTCGAATGACGTGATAATACAGAATAATTTTGATATATGATTTCTGGTGGCAGATTGTTAATCACGGCATTATTGAATACATGCGAAACAGAAATCCATTAAATCTTGAACATAGTGTTTTTTTAGATTTTAATTATATCGATAAAATTAATTAACTTAAAAAAGTAGTTGAAATCTAATTCCATTCGTTTTAATTTGATTTGTAATCTCAGTTCACAGATTTGTGAATTCTCTGTAATACGATACACTGTTTTTACCATTCCATTCATCAGTGCTAATCATCGGAAATTCGCAGATCTCGAAAACTGATTACTGACGGTAACAGACCGTTAATTTGGCGACAATGTATTCAGACTTATCTCACGCCAGATGAAACATGATCATACCGTCTTCAATGGTACTTATACGAAGCTTTGGTGCTACGTATCCTCAATATTTCATCACTGGATTCTGTTCAAGAAATGGCTGAGTCCATTATCCTCGGCCATTTCGTCTCGTTACGTCGAAACGCAATGTCACGGCCAGATTCGAGCTTGGAAAAAGAGGCATTGGTTGATGAGGTAGTGATCAAGGATACGTTCTATCTTGGAATAAAGTGTAACTAATGGCGCGGCATCAAAGAAGCCTTAATGCATCAAGTTCTGCGTTCATTAAAGCATATTAGCACGATGCATCTTATAAAATCATTTATCATTCGTGGTTATTGTTAATATATCATATTTACTTGCTACGATTGAAATTATACTTAAATCTTGCTTTCTGCAAGAAATTTTATTTTCATAAAAGCATAGAAAAATTTTTTAATGTTTTTTTTTTAGATATCATTTCTGTATCTATAAACTATATAACGTAAGATGTTTAAATATAAAAAAACATGACGTGCTTTAAAAGCCTCTTGCGCACCTGTTATCAGACAGGATCGTTTGGTGAGTTACCCTTAATGCTTAATTCTTTGTGACATATCTTCGTGACGCCAGTCAGTGAATCACAATTAGCCGCTGCCGGGAGCGATAAATATTCGGGGCGAATTATAAACGCGTTCCAGATGATTATCGCGAAGGCGTTTGATAAAGTACACGATCAAATCTCGGTAAGAGAACACGAGATTCACGAGATCGATATGCTACAATCGTCGTCGTCGTCGTCGTCGTCGTCGTCGTCGTCGTTGTCGTCGGTGGTCTCGTCATCGTCATCATCTTCTCGTCGCGGCCACAAAATTGCGCACGTATTTCGTGTCAGCGGGTCGTAAGGCCGATGTCACACGTTATGAAATGAACAGTGTGCACGAATGTACGTAGACTTGTTGTACTGGTTGACGCCATAATAACGTACGCGTCTTGAAAACTTTTGCAATACAGTTCGCGCAGTATTTTGTTTTCGTCTCGGCGAAGAAGATCTGCAGGAATACATAACTGAAAAATACTTCATGAAGAGATGGAAAATTTTATGTCTCAGAAGACGACGATACGTAAATATCGGCGATAGATAGTGCATCTCACGTTATGCGCTTTATTCCATAGGAACGTAAAATCGGTCTCCTGGGGATGAAGTTTCTGGATCACATAAAAACCCAACCATATATACCTTTCCTCCACTTTCCAGTCAATGTCATACGTACATGAATTATTCGAAACATTGACATACGATAAAGGCATAAGTATTGTTTAATAAATATGCTGTAATAAAGAAAAACAAGACATGAACATTAATAACAATTTTTAAGTACTAATAAATATATATATTTTATAAATTTATTTTTATTAGTATGCCAAAAAACTAAGTTTAATATTAAAAAATAAATTAAATAATACATAAATTTGTATATGTTTAATCCTTCGTAAACTATTTATAAATCTTTCTTATTATAATTATAATAATTAAATATAAGTTACTATATCAATTTCTAGATACAATCAACACAATTAAAGTGCTTAACATTTTAATCATTAATTTTTTTTTTAATGCATTCGATAAATTACGCTTCCCCTTTCATCGGTTTTGTTTCATTAACTTCCTTGGATTAAGCGAATAAATAAAATTTAAACACACTAAAATCCTGTCTCACGCTGAGAGTCTCGCAAGGGAGGCCGTATTATTACGTGCGCAGGTCGATATTATCATCTCTGCTCCCTGCTTCCCTCCATAAGAACTCGAAGGCGCGAACAGGCGATCGAACTTTACGAGGTAACCCTCTAAGTTCAGATATACGTAACCGCCTTGGCAGGAAGGCTCGTTTCGCAAGTATATACATGGAATCGATTTTTTTACTCCACCATGCGAAACCACATCTCGCATCGCTAACATTTCTCTCTCTCTTTCTCTCTCTTCTCTCTTTCTGTATTTTCCTCGTAGAAGTCATGAAAGTCTCCGCATATCATGCGACACGCCAGCCTTTCGACACACTACGATTTCCCGTCTGGTTTTCCCGCTCGTACGTTTTCCACCAGGGTAGTCGAGGCCAATTAACACCTGCCTCGCGGCACTATGCGAGCACACAAGCGCGACTCTGGCAAACCGATCTTTTTTTCGCAATATGCGCGATATTAACTATAGTAGCATCCACTTGCATGCACAATGTGCCGTGCATGCTGACATTCGAATTCTCCGTTTAATTTCTGACTAAAAATGAGAAAATGAGTAGAATCAAATAAAATTATACATATGCAACTTGCAATTGCACTATGACATTATTAAAACTTCTACGAAACTTTATTTGATTAACTTTTATTATTTCTATGTAGTAAATCAAATAATGAAATTGCATAAATTAATAAACATCGCGATACTTGAATTAATAGATTAAAGCTGCGTTAATCCATCAAACGTTTGCTGTGCGGTTGATCATGACACATCACTATCATTCATCACTCATTGCATTGGAGAAAATAACATTCAGCATTCGTATACAGTACACCGAATTCTAAAGCACCCAATTCGGATACAAATTGCCGAGCAATGAAGCGGAGGGCCAGTCCCGCTCCATTTCGAATTCCGGTTTCATGACGGTAAAAACGTAACGACAGATCGACCAGGTCAATCTAGCTGGCTGGATTTAAAGGAGAACATGCGCCTGAACACTATGTAAGGCCCTGGTTCGTCGAACGTGTGTTTGCACAGCGGCTCGATGGTTTGCCTCGTCGAAAGTCGGGCGGAAGAAGCAGAATTCGGGCGCAGCTGCCCTCGGCCAAATTCAGTCCCCGCCTTTGCACCGGTGGAATATTAAGCAATTCGCGGAGGGTAGGCCGGTATTAAAATAGGAGGTTCGGGAGTGGCGCAAAGTGGCCGTTATCAGTCAGAACCGTCAGCGGCAAGGCGCCCCTGGGTGGCTTCCAAATCGAGCAAATAAATTCACGTCACGACTAGTAGCTTACACGGCCCTTCAAATAATCGGTTATTTCGCTACTGATATATTAGCAAGAAATATAGACATGTTATGTGCGAATGCACCTAGAAACCTTCTATTGTTTTCACCTCCATATATCTCTTTTAAAAATGGAAAATCGTATTGCAGAACATACATTATTTGTAAATTCAAAATATAAAATAGTATTAAAAGATTGAATAAATTAACAAATTTCAGATAATGATGCGAAAATACAAGTATTATTTTTGGTATTACATTACATTATAATACATTTCTTGTATTATGAAAATTGATATAAATATATGATAAAAAGAGGAGAAACTATAAAAAGATTTAAATTTTCGATAATTCATTGTTTGATAATGTTACTAACATGTAAATTGTAAAATAAATATGTTGAACTATCTTGATAAACAAATACATACATTGATTACACATTTTTTAGTTTTTACATCTGCATTTATCTGCATTTTAATAACAGTTGCAGTTTTAGAAATAACTCCCTACGGTACAGATAAAAACTTCACGAGTGCAGCGATTAAAATTGCACATCATTTCTTTCTCGTTAAAACTTTTGTCGTAACCGATCCGCGCGAAGTTCATCGAGTCTACTCTTGACTCGAACTTTTAGCGATCTTGAAATTTCAACTATTTTCTTCCCACTATGTTTTACTTTTCTTTGCGGGATATAAGAATTAATATTATATTTTATCTGATATATCTGATTGTATACCTATATGTATGTAATTTATTATCAAGATACTTTGCAAGATATTGTTATTTCATACTAATTGAAAAAATACCGTGTGTTATATTTTACTGAACGAACGAAGCAATAAATTACGACGAATCTATAGCTCACCCGCATCTCGTTCTTGACGTGCGTCAACCATCCTGCGGAAACTCTCAAAAAGAATTAGCCGCGAAGAGGACACACTGGGAGAATGCGAGCAATAAAGTGCAGTCTGTGAAACAGAGCGATACTTGCCCTTTTGTTCCGCGCGCCTCCGGGCCGTGCGATCATAATTGAATCCCGTTTTCAAACGGATAAGCGAAGCCGCAAACGCGATCGAGCCAGCGCGTCGTTATTAACGCCGCGGGAACGAGAGGGAAACATCGCGCATACAGAGGACACTAATTATACGCGAATGGAAAGGGTACAACGTCGACAGAACGCGACCGATCGGTCGGCGAAAGGTGCGGGTAAAAGGGGGAAAGAAGGGTAGACCGGGGGAGGGGGAAGGGGCGGCTGACGGGTGTAGGGGTTGGTGAAAGTTCGGTGACTAGTAGCGTGAGAGCAGATCGAACGAGGTCGATGACGTTAATTACAATCGCGCTCGTCGTTCCCCATTGTCTACGTGGATTTCAAAAAGTAAAACGCGTGTCCCATACCACATCACCACCTCCACACCACAACTCGCTACTCCCCTTGTACCCGTTCATCCGAGAATTCACGTGCAAAATTCTGTTCGCGGGATGGCACGTATGGCGCCGTTCTCTCGGTCGTTAAAACCGAACGCGATTACACATTTTGTGGATCGATTAGCCACATGTCGACGAGCATCGGTGCGATTTATAAATATTGGGCTGATCTCTGGATTGAGAGAGAATGACAACAATCCCACACGTACATTTTCGGAATCTCGCACGAAACAAAATAATAAATACCGTAGAGATTAAATCGCATTTGAATGCAATGATAATGGCTGCGTTCAGCAGAAGTGCTGCATTTACAATTGTTGTAAAAATCGTGAATATGACTGGTACATGTTCTTAATCTTGGCTAAATCTAAAAGCATACACCAATCAGATTCACAAATTTTACAACAGTTGCAAATTCAGCATTTCTGCTGAACGCAGCCAATGATCTTTGAAAAAAGAAACTCTGCAGAAATCTATCGAGTTTATTATTTTGTGATATACTCACGTATGTCTTCTTCTACAAAAGAAATAATTATCTGAAATATGCTATTATTTTGTACCACATATATTTGGAACGAATTATATATAACATAATATTTATAATTATTTGTTATTGTTGACTGAAAAAGGAAGGAAAATCACGCTTGAATAAATTCAGTCCAAACGAATATCTGATCCGTTATTAGAGATGTCTTTATGGTTCAATAATCTGGAAACGTATAATCTGAGTACACACATTCAATCATAAAATATTATAATATCCTTTTATGATGATATATCTTTATGGAATAGATGTGTGCTATAAAATTATAACTAAAAAAAAATATAAAGATACTTTTATTACTTTTCTTCTAAAGAGAAATATAAAATCTTTCTATTTCTGAAAATTATTTTCTAAGAAAATTTATGATAATTTTGATCAAAGTTCCATTATAAATGTTGCATTTTTCACTCAAAGACAAATTTATAATTCCATATTCCTCGTAGTTGTATTATTACATATTTGGGCGCTTTGCAGAAAAGATTATAAAATCCTCACGTTTTAACAAGCGAGATGTAATGGCTGGATCAATTCGATGGAGATATAAACGACGGTGAGCGCGAATTGTCGGCAGAAGCTCATGCGCGCGATTTCAACCGATTGTAACGTCTGTCAAAACCTGCAATGACAGACTTTACCAGATACTACTATCAGTTAAAGCCGGCAGTGACAAACGATAGCATCGGAAGAGAAACATATGCCCGAGTCTAAAACGTCCATCATCCTAGCTTGCTTTACGATTAAAATGGTAGCTGGATAGAACACTGTTTTACGCATTCAGAAAATCCATGAAAGTGTGTAGCTTTCCGATATGTTTGCTTGTTAGTTTTCTATAAACTGTCATTTTATAAAAACCTCATGTTGTAAATATTTAGTATATAAAAATACAGTTGAAATTTAAAACTTAAATATTGGAAACGTCCATTCCCACTATCTTATGTAACAAGTCGCGATATTAACTCTTATGAAAGTTACGTCAATCTTGACACTCGAGATGAGAAAGCTCGATTCGAACACATCGGAGCGTGACTTTTAGAAAATTACGGCCAAACAATTTGTCAGATAGAATTAATTTTGGGTACCAATTACAGATTGAACGAGTGTAATAAATGATGATACTGATGATTCAGCGGTAGCTATGAAAAGCGAGCGTCTGCGTGTTGTCGAACCAGCAACCATTTCCTAATCATGCGGCCTATTTAATCCGACAGAATACCATTCGTATTATCTGTATCTTCTCTGGTTTCTATCGGTAGTCATAAAAAGAAGGGACCGTTATACTTTTTTTTATGTAGCATCTTTAACGTATTATATTCATTGCGCTTATTAGATTTCACATATCAAATTTCATAAAATCTTACCGATCAACGGTTGGTCATTATAATACTATTAAGTTACTAATGGATACGCTGACTCCTTGAGATCTAACATTATCTTTCCTATACATACTTTTTAAATCCACACACGGCAGCATACAAATCATATTTCTGTATATTATCAAGGAAAGGTTAATATTTTTCTCCCACTATCTATTTTATCCGAAAATAATATTTTGTAACAAGACCCAATTTCTATCCACTCGTAATATCACGCAGATTCTGGACGAAAGCAACAGCTCAATGCCACAGAAATGCTACGGTGAGATAAAATGTAACTGCCAATGTGGAGACGTAATACCCTGGGATTGGACGTATTCTCGCAACGTCGATTCTATTAATTCCGTCCGCGTGTCGAGCCGTCGGATCCTATACAGCGGCGAAGCCGGAAGCGAAACCGTCGCTGCCACCGAAGTAAGCCAAAGTCACTAGCCGGAAGTTCTCGGGAAAAATCTCGGAGGTGGAATTTCCGCGCGTCATCGCGTTACATCGCTCGTCGCGATCGGACGAGTTTTGTTCGGTCGACCGCGCGGAAAGTGATCTCGTCCGCTTCTTACAGGAGGTGGCTGCACGTGTCCTTAATTCGTTATTAGCCCCCTTCGTGATTTCGTGGAAGGAAGGAACGCCGCGTGAGACCCCGGCCATCGTCGGGCTTCTTTCACGTTTCCGCGACGGGAAGCGATCGTATCAGCGCTCACGATTTCTGCGCTGCGATCGTGTCGAGAGCGCCGGGAGCGTCCTATCGTCGGACGACATAAATTATTAATGCGCCTCCGCCGCGATCGTGAACCACCACCGACCGAGAATACGACTGGAATGCTGCGGATCCACCAAGAACGCTCATCGTTAAAATCATACCGAACCGGGGGAGAGGGGAGCCGCATACCACGGCCGCGCAGATATATCGCTTCGGCCGTGATTGCCGCGAAAGGCACAAACTCGCGAATCACGAATCAGCAGCGCGACTTGAAATCGGGGTGGCTTCGAGGGAGGGATAAAAACGTGGGAAACTGTCTTCGTTAAAGTCAGGGTCGGTTTAAGACTACCACAATAGCTGGCTGGAATTGCCTTGAGGGCAGTAGCCTTTTCGAGGATTTCAAATGGTGAAGCTGTCGTTCTGTCACAGAATGAAATGTAAAAGCGAGCTTAGTTCTTCAAACTTAATATGAAATATTTCTGATGGAACTTTTTATGTTTCTCTTGTAATTGTGTACATTTATGACTTCCTGCTGTCATGAAACGCGTAATATGGAAAATTGTTGTTGAAACAAACCACAACGTTAATGCGACTAAATGTAGAGGTTAGTTATTTTTAGAAAAAAAAAAAGAAAAAAATAGAGAAAATTGTGGCAAAATGTTCACTAAAACATAAGTATTTTATAAAATTTTAAATTTTATTTTAATTTATTTTTAATTTTATTAATTTCTATATATAAATTGTAAATTTGCCTTTGTTAATTTATCTAAAAATTAAAACAGAGAAATTAGTAATGACAGTCTTTTCCAACAATCAATTTTCTATTTCTCGGTTTATTTAATTTAGTTTAATTATTTTTATTTAATTAATTCATGTTACTATTATATGGTAATTATAAGACTATGTAATTCGTTATATTTTTTAATTAAAAGAATATTAAATTGTAGATTAAATTGTAATTATAAATTTAATCGTCCATTTTTTCATTTTACAAATTTTATCTGTATGTAACAATTTTTTGTTTAAAAATTAAATATCTTTCTTAAATTAGTTAGGATTAGATTGCGTTATATTCGATTTTCTCTTCTAAAGATGTACTATTTGATGCTTTTGCGGACTCAATTCTACGAAGCAAACCAAAGCGGTTTACCTCACGTCGTAAATGCCGCAATTGAATCTTGACTTCCTCGATGTAGACTACCTCTTTCTGTCGCCTTAATCATTACTTTTCCCCCAGCACTATCCTTCGAGAAATAGCTATATTACAAAACTTTAGAAAGACAGACAGAGAAAGATCTTGGACTTTTATATTATATTTGCTCGTTTTGTGAGATATTACATCTTATTGTATTCACACTTGCATATATCGAAGTCGCAGGGATATAAATTTATTAAACTGTTTATAACTGTTTAATAAAATATAAATTTATTAAACATTAAACCGTTTAAATTTTTAGCTAGATGTTTAAGGGTGTAATAAAAACCTTTTTTAACCTTTAGAGGGTTGCCACTATAATAGCCAACTAAGATAGATACCTATTTATTACATATTATTAGTACCTAATGTGTACATTTACATGAAAAATATAAAAATAGATATAAAATGTAACATAATATAATATAATATATTGTAATATATAATATATTGTAGGAAGTAGATTAACTCGTAATATCCAATTGGAAAGTTGTACACAACTGCTGTTATTTATTTTAACTTCCACAACAATGTTGATGATTGCAACATTATTTTTATGTAAATTTTCGATCAAAATCGTAATCAGCGATATCAAAAACCCCCTAGAAACTTTTAAAACCCTAAAAATATCATTTTTTAAATTTCCATGATGTATCAGACCGGGGTGGCTACTATAGTGGTCAGCAACAAACTTGGAAACTATTTAGAACATATAGGTTATATACATGTAAAAATTTTCCGTGAAAAAATTCAAAGTTTCAATGGAAAAATCCCGGCTCTCTAAAGATTAAGATATTTTATGATGAAACGAGACGTTGAAAAATTTGTAGTAATGTTCAATCAATGGTATTCAAAGAAATAAGTAATTGTACCAAAATATTATGTTAAAATTATACTATATTATAAATATATATATTATAAAATATACATTATATTAAAAAAAATATTCTACGAATGATTAAATTCTGTTTAAAATTCTGTTTATTGTTTATTGTCTATAAAATATTTACTTGCGTTACGTTTTCTTTTTAATTTTACTGCCATATAAAAATAACTTAGGATACGTCACTCGAATCTCAACGTTTCTTCCTCTTCAACTTTCCGCGCTTTTTATTTGGTCTCTTATATCTTCTTTGGTGGAAGAAGAATTTACATAAATTTGGAGATCCTTGTCCCTTTTATATTATGTCTATTCTTTTTTTCAAGTACCGCGCTTTACTGCTTGATAGCACGTATCGCGGTTTAGAGAAACGCATCGAGGACTCTCAGTCGAGTTTATATCCTGCCACCGAATATTTAAAAGACATATAGCGGTACTGTCGTCGAATTTCACTTGAAATAATCCGCGTGCCTTTCCTTCGAAGAGAGAGGATCGAGTTCCTTTCAGTTTTACGTGACGAATACACTGTCCCGGGGAAAAAGCCGCTTCAAAGCACGGACTGCCGGGGAGTTTGCCCTCACCTAGCGGACCAGGATCGATCCCTGATCCTTCCTTTCTCGGTCACGGTAGAGCCGTTCGGGATTAGCTCTTGGGAACTTTGATTGAAATATGTTTTGCCGCCGTTTACCGTCCCGTTCAACGTCGCGGTTATATCCTGGCGACCGTTATTACGATACTTTGCTCGTAATACCTTAAAGGGAAGAATCAGAGCAGCCATCCGAATTAACAAAGTATAGCCGATAGTATTTCTTTGATGAGATGGATCAATTTTGCTACTAAATATTATAAAGCATCAGCGGGGATGTAATTTAATGCCGTAACACATATGAATTTTAATGATTTCTTTTATATCAAAACGGTATGTAATACATGCGCCTCTGAAATGGTTTTTTAAATAATATTTAAACGAAACCAATATCACTAGATGCAAATTCCGACTATGATTCTAGAATTTATTACATTTTTATTGTATATGCAGATTTTGTGGGGCATACATCGTATTAGCATAATGATACAATGCACATGATAGGTTATGCAAAATCGCAGATTACAGATATATGTAAATTTTACGTCATACAACGACGTAGAAAATCTTTTCGCGAGAATTTCTATTTTTAAATTCACGCCGCGCAACGTACGAGCGCGAGAATTTAAGAAGCCATTAAGAGTTTTACGAGCGCGATATTTCATCCCTGGTAGTTCAAGGAGGTCACACTACACCTTCCTTTGCCTATCTCCGCCATTGTAAAAAATATCATGAGCGCTATCGATAGGAACGTACATGCGCTCAATCGTCGGCACTCTCGAAAAAAAAATAAATCTTTCGCGGCACGCGCGAGACGTTGAAGTATGGCGGCCCCATACGCAGCACGCATCTCTATTAGAAAATTGATGCCGGTTGCCTGTAGCCGTCGTTTATATAGCACGGAGAACGGAAGACGTGAAAGTGACGGGCGCTATCGCGACTATCGCTTCACGCATCCGCAAGTCCGTGAGCGTCTCTGTGAGCGTGGTGAGTGTCTTTGCGATAAAAGGTACCTTCTGCAAAAGGAACTCCCTCGCGCGCTCGGCTGGGTATGCGTCAGGATTCGACTTGTCAGGCGCGCTGGTTTGACGGCATCGAAAATCCATAAACGACGGGTTTCTTCGCCGCCGCCGAAAGTCGTTCCCGTGGAATCGTCGATACTTTTAGCGAGGCGAATCGGCGTCGACTCTACGTCCGTCGGACACTGCAAAATATTGTTTTGAGGAATACCCTCGGACTTACACTGCGCACCCTTATTGCTTCTCGCTCCGTTGGTGCGGAATACGATTGTTTTATTATACGATCTTCGTCGCGAACTTGGAAAAGTTCTGCCCTTTTTTTTCTTCCTCTCTCTCTCTACCGGAGCTTCTTCATCCTCCCACGCTCCGCCTTCTCCCGGTTTTTGCGACTTCGATTCCATTTCGTATATCATCACCTTACTCATCCCGATAGTTCTGAAGTTCGACGATTCCGTAGTTACGACTTTTATCTAGTAAACAACGTTGATTTTAACATGACGTCGCCCCGGTTATAGACTCGATCCCATAACTTATCCACATCGACAGAGTATTCAAGAATATGGCTGTCATATCTAAGAAATATAACGCGCGCGGCAAATTTTATATCTTTCTGCATACGATTTCGATCCGTATTTTTAGTTCTATGTTTATAGAGAATCAGAGCATTAAATTAAAATTTTAAATAATATTCATGATCGCGGTATAAGAAGAGAAACTTTTGCATGTTTGATTATAAATTGATAAGATATTTAATGCTCCAGCGCAGTATAAAAAGAGAAATTTTAGCATGTTTGATTATAAATTGATAAGATATTTAATGCTCCAGCCAATGTAACAAGTACAAAGCGTTTTTAAGTTCAATGATGTTATCGAACGTATCATTTCGAGATAACGAGCAGTTGAAGGATAACAGAAGCTGCTGCAATCTTGGAGGTGTGCGTCAGTCTGTTATGATACGTTCACTTATGTGTATATCGGCAAACACGTGCCCAGAAAGTCTTGGGAGAATTGCCCGGAGGTACGTCTGCCAGGAAGCTGCTAAATCGCTTCTCGACGATCCATTTGGAGTCGAACAGTCGCATTATCGTTTTTGCCCGTAGGCTGTTTGCGAGACCAAAAAGACTATTAAAATTTCCACGGATTCGGCGCACGAAATTCAAGAGAGGGAGAATCGCTGAAAGATGATAATTGCACCGACCACGTTTACATCTGGTCAAGTTGAATAATTACCGAGATTTCTTCTCATTTTTTATGCATCTGCCTTTTTTATTTTTCATTCGCCAATGAAGCATCTTTTAAAGATTCACGATTTCTGCCGTCTCATTAAGATCGCATCAATAACCGTTCGAAACAGAATCCGTAACTCGATAATGTTGCGAATGAAAATACGTTTTTCGTCGTTTTAAGAGATCTCTGCTCTCCGCGATTTGTTCGGGACTGCATCGTAACGAGCGACGTCCTGAATGCTCCGGTGAAAAATTGAATTCTCGGAAGTCGCGTTTTCGCATGGATGAAACACGGGCCAGAAACGGCATCGTCACGACCCGATCGTCACCGTCATCATCCTTTCGGCGTGCGGTAGTCAGCCATGACGAGCGGCAGTCCCTGGTTTTTGCGGGCGCGCACCATGCGGCGAAACAAATTGTCCGCCTTCGTCTTCGTCGATGGACGATGAAAAACGAGATTCCCCGATCGGACGCGCGAGACAGAAACGGGGCCCGTGCCATTTTTCTGCACGGCGTAGCGCTTTCGCACGTCCGAGCAAAAACCAAAATAATCGCTCCGTGAACTCGCGCGCGCGCGCGAGGCTCTGGATAGGGCTCTCTTCATTTTTCGTACGAGTGCTCGCTTGGGGGCCGATGGAAATAGCCACCCTCTGTGCCACTGGATAGCCTCTTTTTGTCATACTCCTGTTCCTTTTTCCTTCTCTTCTTCTTTCGGCCTCTATCACGTCTTGCCAAATCGGCGAATTATTCCGCTGCCGATTAACCTCCGCGTGTGAATTAATCGCCGGTTTCTTCGAACGAGCACAGTAACCCTCATGAATCTTGGCATAAACGAGACCCCGGTCGTTCCTCCGCCTGCGTTTCATAATAGTGAAAGGTTTCTGCGATAATATTTCTCGGTCCTAAAGTAAAATCTTTTGACTGAAATGTTTCTCGTTTTATGTCCTGTGGATCTTTATGAGAATATCGAAGATACCACCCTTGTGCTTCTTCTCTTTCCTCGATAAATAAGATTTAATACATTATGCATTTTTACGCTATTAAACATAACAGTTCTATTTGTATATGACAAAGAACAATAAAATAAGAGAGGCAATTTTAATCATCTGTTAAAATTTATTTATCTGCTCTCTCTAACAAAGTACAAATGTTTGTCGGAAGAAGAGTATTTCATAATCTTTAAATCGGTATTATTCAAACGAATTTTCTAATTATAAACTCCCTCCCGAAATTAAACAAACAACCCCAGTTCCACCCGAATGGATGTTAAGCGTTGTTGGCAAACAAACTTGATGGGCGCGCACGCTCGCTAATTGTAACAAATAGTTGGCGACAAAAAATAATTCGCACCTTATCAGGCTCGTGTAAGCGCGCTTCGTTGGGACGTAACGACGGGCAAATGAGCTTCGCCCACCCGCTGAACATCGACTCCGACTTCCGCGAGTCACTCCGACATAGGCACCCGTCGACTCGACGATTCCGTCGACGTGGCGTATCTGCTTATTCACCGGGCGCGTAATGGGGCGGATCTTCCCCTGCGCGTGACGAACAAAGCGAGAAGCGAAGAAACGAATTGGCAACCCACCGCCGGTAGAGCGCGGGGGTGTGGGTTAGGGATTCCGGTAACTAAGAAGATGGAGGACTCACGGAGAGGGTGCGCTTGGAGGCCGAGACAGAGAGTAGGAAGAAGGGCGGCAGGAAGAGGGAGATCGAAGTCACTGCTGGCGGTTACGGCGGTGGCACGACGATCGTCGTACTATCTCCGGTGAACAAAGGGTGGGTAACCCCCTCCGGCGTACCGGAAGCAGGGCGCAGGAGGGAGCGGAAGGCACCCTGAGACCCCGACTTCCGGTTACTGCCTTTCATATCCAGTCCGTTCCTCTGTCGCGCAGCCTATGGCACGAAGGAATCTCTGCATACACAAGGAATTCGCAACGCGTGTTCGTGCGCATTACGTGCGCGTGTACATGTAACGAGACGCTTACCACATATCTAAAACTAATAACTCAGGGCTGGAAATTGGTTGAAGGCTTCGCGTTGCTCCGAAATATCTGCTCATTTCCCCCGCCTCTCCCTCTGTTTCCTTCTTCTACAGTATCCCTTCTCGATTACGCATCTTAGATATCATGTTTGCAGTGGCTCTGAATGGAGAAGAGAATCGTTCAAATGTAAACGCGAGGGGAGCTTTGCGATTCTGATGGAAGCCTTATTCTCAAATATTATACAATATATATTTTATATACATGTATAATGTAAAATTATTTATATGTATAAACAACATTTTATTTAAAACATTTCTTTATCATTATTATTACCGCAAGTATTTCTCCTAATTGAACTACTGTCCTGGTAGATTTAAAATCGATAGTTTTTTACAAAACAGCGACAACGATGAGTAGAATCTATCTGAGCATTATTTGCAGCAATCGTCATTATTCGAGCAATATCTGGTAATCTGTGATCTATCGCGATAGCCGTAAGCTCTCTATGCCGGTTAAACTCATCGATCCGCGAAAGCCCGCCTCATTGCCCAATCCTGTCGCCTGAGGCTGCATTGTATTGCCATTCTGTCGCTGTCTCATAAAACAGCTCTTATGTTAGACGAGGAATCTTAACTTATATTCGCCGAACGGTTATATTTATGTTGTTGCAAATGCGCTGATCTTTTTCGGAATAAACAATTAGTTTCGGATATTATACTCGATTTTCACGCTTTGTCTCAGATGATTTGTATAAGACTTATAATACATCTTAAACTTAGAGCGTAGGCGTATTGTTCTAAAGAGAAACGCATCGCGCTTGTTAATATCATGAAGCATAAAAAAGCTATTAGCTTCCAGTTATCTATTAGTAATTCTTACTAGCTATTCATTAACACTAATCACCGATAATTTTCTTATCATTATTCGATGCTTTTAATTGAAGGACGGTATAAATCAATAAATTAAAAGTTACATATACATGTCTATCTCTCTATATCTTTCTCTCGTATTCCCTTCTTCAAAGGGACTTTTAATTTTTGTTCAAGAATAAAAAATGAGTTTTCGACGAAATGAAATATCCACGTGCGCGTTTATGGTAGCGAGATAAATTCGTTTAGAAGGAAAATTTTCCTCATTGGACAAACCACTAGCCATCGGGTACTCGCCGTTATATCGGTACTTTGTCGCGGTCCTCATAAAACTTCCTAGGCTCTCAGACAACGGGGCTAACTTATTTACAAGACGGCCGCGGTTATGGTCGTGTAAACACGTCCGTCGTATTTACAGGTCCATAACATGATACGGCGACTCGTGTCGCGACACGTTCGCGAGAGTTCATATCTTATGGATGTGAGCGTACGTGTGCATCGTAATGGCGACACAATACAGAAAGACAGCCGTAAAGGACGGTTTTTCAAATGGCCGAGTATGGGCCGGCGGCGGTTTACTGGCTATCGACACTTTGCTGCGTATCGGCGCTTGCAACCAACCGTTTGCTAGATTAGATATTGCTGTGATACATATATTACGATAACGTATTTGTGTCGTCGTCCCAAGTTCTACGCTACGCTGTTTTGACATTCCATTTTCCGCTTTTAATCGTACTTTTATGACAATTACGAAACTATCGCTTTTCAATTTAAACGACTTCCAACAGAGTCATCAATTATTTCTATGTCAAATACAGATGTAAACTGGTTCATTTAAGAACTAACGATTGAATCATTTATTGTAAGTTTGAATAGAGTACACAGTGCAATGCATAATGTACAGTCATTAAAAAAGAATACGTATATATGTCTCTGTATATACGATCTTTTAAAACTTTTAAACAAAGTTTAAATGATATTTTTGTTTCTGTTTTCAGAAAGAAATATTTGCTTTAATTTTTTATGATATTTGTAACGATAGTAACTATACCATAAAAGTTAAATCCATAATATCTCCGAAATTATTGACGAATTATTGCACGCATTTCTCTCAAGTAATCCGATTAAACATGTAAAACTTTTCGCGCGACCGTCGCTGCTTTAAATATGTTTAATAAACATATAATGATTCAATATTTGATAGATTAACGTCATTGCCGCTGCAATTGTTACAACATTTTTAATTCTCTCAGAGAAGTGTAATAAAACCTGGACAAGAAGCAAATCCTTCCTCTCTTTACTTCCAGCAGTATTTCCCGTCAGAGCTCGTATGTAACTATGTACTATAATAGCGATGTATAGGATGTCCCGTAAAAGACACGACGAAACGTCGGTAGGTGCCCATTAAGGATGGTCGTTTCTGCCTCGAAGGACGGCGGTCGCAAAATCAATTACGTCAGAAGCTCATGGACCTTGGAGGTGGCCTCTGTTATAACGTGGTGGAAAGATCAGAAGTCGACGACAGGGTCGAAAGTGCAGGCGGAGTCTTCCTTGTGGAGGCATAGACCAAAGTCAATAACTCACCCGGCTTCATCGAGAAACAAAGTGAGCGCAGGCTAACTTCTCCCTTTTGCGCATCGCGGAAAAGGAATTTTCGTTTCAATAGCTAACTTGAAACCCATTATAAAATCTAGATTAAACATTAATTTTCTTCCAATTATCCGAACCTGCTCGCTTATTTTGAAAATGTTGAATCTATATATCTATACATTTAATCCCGTACATGAGAGAAGAGCAATTTTTAAAATATTTTTTTAAATCGTTGGAAAATTTAATGAAAAATTTTACAGTTTATAGAAGATGCTGAAAATGAATAACGTTAATTCTGATTTTAATGAATAATTTTTTATTCTTTTCCAATTTTCAATATATTTACATACAAAACACATTTTTATACTACTACGTTATATATTAACCAGTGATGGATTTACGTACATCCGCAACGAAAGAAGGGTTAATACAAGAGGAATAAAAGAATACATTGTGAGATAAGATACGACAGAGCCCCAGTTTCATAAACCCCTGGTTATCCACAAGAACCGAAGAACGAAGACCGACACCGTATTGATCCTCGGTACGTTTCACGAGGATGTGAAATCCATGAACTTAGCGAAGCACGAACAAGAAGTACGTAGTACGAGGAACCGGATAGCGAACTATGCAGCAAGTAGCTGCTTAGTGACGCGTGATTCATAGTCCTAGTCAAGCACGTTAGCTTTGGATACGATTATCTATAAAAGCAGATGGTCATGGATGATTGATAGTTCGATGCATTATAATTTGGATCAAAAATAAAATTTAAGTATTTAAACACTTAAATCATTTGTGTAACAAGAAAAATGTAAATAATTACGCAACGAACATTACTACAAAAATTTTAAGTTTCAGAGAATTAAATTGTCTCTTGATTTTATATATAACGTGAATATTTCTTTTTAGGTATTTTTAAATATATTTAAACATATTTAAAGTGTCTTAAATACATCCAGAAAACGGAGAGATTTTGAAGGTGTCATTTTGCCGATATTAGTCATCTAGAAACAGACGCGAGTACGTTACGATTTCCGGTAAGTTAACATAAGCAAACGCACGTGGCAGATCTGCGGGAGTAGCATCGTTAATGCAGTCTGCCAAGCGGACTCCTCGGACATTTTCAAGTTATCTTTGAGTCGTCTTTAAAACCTCACCTTTGATGAGCCGCCACCGACATCGTAGTTGCAGAGCAAGGCTGCTGGCTTTAATAAGAGCCTGGCAGGCGCCGCCACAAAGGGATGCCACAGGAAATTTCTATGTCTCGAAGATAGAGCGGTCGGGAGTAGGGAGGGTAGTCGCTAGAAACGCCAGTTTTCGTATATATCCTTTTCCTTTTCTCTCTTCTTTCCCTTTATTCGCCCCCTTCCCTTTGTTCTCCCTGTCCATCTCTGCCCGGCCTTCTTTTTTCTCCGACTGCTTTAAATGCAAATAACACAATTACAATGAGGGAGCGTGTGCGACAGGTGCGCTTCTTCGACAGGGCGCATAATTCATGTCCAACCGCAGAGGGGATACAAAGTAGGATTACGGAATTAACTCTGGATTCGTTTGATTCGATGAGCTATTAATCGGAAGGATTGCTGCGATCGGTTTGTCACGTCGCGCGTAGGGTGAGATGAAAAGATAGGGTAATTAAAATGGTAGTGTCCATGAAAAAACGTGGCATTCATAGCATTATTTCTGTTGCAACGTGCAGGGAATTCTAAATCACTATTAGCAGGTAGATTTCGTCTCTTTTCATTTTTGTATTGCATCGAACAATTTCAAAATCAATAGGATTTGACAATAAGCTGGCCGACGAGACGAGCGCCAAAAGAGTATAAAATATAATAATTGCCGAACGTCTTCGAAGGCGCGTTTTAACAATTATCTCGTCCTAAGTGAGGCAGCCCCATGACGCATTCCATCCCCGACTTTCTTTCAGCCCCCAGGGGTAGAGACTTTGCCTTGAAATTCCTCGCGAGCTTCCCGCACCGCCACCTTTGTACGCTATATCTACCCGCCCTTTTTCACCGTCACGCGCCCTCCGTCGTACTCGCCCTCCCTTATTTTCCTATCGTCCTCGCCATTCTTGTTCCCTCTTTGTCGCCTACCATAGCTGTTTCCTGCGGATCACCCTTCGTTCACGCGGCACTCTCACCCTCGCCGCAAAGGGCATCGTAGGACGAAACGAGCAGCGTCCAGCAAATTGATATTAAATGCCAAGGTTGGTCACCTTGTATATTTCTTTATTAACTTCGCGGAATGGGCTATCTGACTCCCTCATCGCATCCACGCGTTCCTTATAAAAAGCCGCACTTCGCACTCTTCTTCCTTTGTTCCATCGCTACGTCGATCTTTCTCCAACTCATACTCTTGCTTCGGAAACGTACCGTGAGGACCAATTCTTACCGTCGCATTTGAACGGTCGAGAAGAAAACGACAAAAGTCTTTTACTTTCGCTCGCGGCGCGGTGAACGCTGAAAACGGATGATCGTACTTATTCGAAGATTGATGAAGAGCGCGCGTGTTGTGAAAGGACCTATAATTGAAAAAAATTGCTGCGAGGGACGATTCCCGTGTTATCGAGGCCCGGCTTAACGGTTTCCAGCCACGGAGGGGCAAAAAACGGGAGTTAATTCTTATGAGAAATTCCCAGGACTGCGGCGGGTTGAGAAGACACGCGTAAAGGACAGATGATGAGAGGCGGAGAGAAAGAGCGCGGGAGATGTCTTGGTTAATTAACGGCCACGTGCGTCTCATTAACGGACTTGCAACCACAAATCACGGCATGGAAACGCGCGGCTACGAGCATAAATACCAATTATGCGTAACTCGTACGGCTCACCGGCCCGGAGCGACGAAGGGTGCGTGAAGGGCTCCCCAAAACGGGACTCACCCAAGCATAATTGTAATGCATATAGGCCACCGAGGGGTGACTTGGGATTAAAACTCCTTCCTCGAAATTAATCCAAGAACTCTTACGCCGAACGTTGTCACCATTATCGTTGTCGTTGTTATCGTTATCATCATCATCTTTCACACAAACGACAAATCACGCAGATCACTTTTATTTATATTATTCATCAAAGGGAAATTTGTCTTGCGGAAAAGTAGACGACACGCGGCACCGTAATTCATCTCGCAGGATCGTTTAGCCGCCATGTAAATCATGTTCACGTCGCACGGACGTTCCATTTTTATAAAATATCGACGCGAGGAGGCTCACGTTCGTACGCCTTTATATCCAAAGTGATCGTTCGCCGGGGCTTAAAAGCGTTCGATGGACGCGTAAGTATAGCGCAAAAGTACCGTGCTTAAGCGGAATCGATCTCTGGGCTGACCCAACGATAATTTCCGGGTTGTATAAATTAATTACCCTCGCCACCAACCACCAAGCGCCCCCCCTACCTCATATTCTCTCTCGCCCTCTCTTTTTTTTTCACTTTGCGAGCTGCACCGTAAATTACCCGGTGCATTATGGGGCACGATTTATTAATACAATTTGCCTCCACGTAAAAGGTGCCGGGCGCCAATTACGGTGCCACGTTCTTGACGCCGGGGCTACTGCGACGTGGCTGCAACACGTTACAACGTAAACCGCACATGCACCATGCGGAGACAGGGAACGGGAAACACGTGCGGTTTGGCTGTCTGAAGTTTTGCGGACTGTATACGCCCGCTGTCTCGTTTTAATACATAAGTATTCCTCTCATCTCGCAGCGACGTGGACAAGGAAATCTCGAAACAAAATTATTTAGGAGCAAATAAAATTACGCATCCGCCGGCATCCGCCGGCGCCAGCTCTTTACCTACCAGCTGGGGTCAGGTGTTGTTGGAACTTTTTTAATCCCACTTACGCCAGGAGAGAATATCGTAAAGGAAATTGTGATAAATCCAAAAGTACCATTTTATCTTCATTTCTAAATGTTGGATGGCAAGTTGACCCGTTTTTAGAATTAAAACTTTGGAATAGAGCTCAATTTATCAGTACTTAGATTAATTAATGCTCAAGTGCTCTGGTCAAGTAATTATACAAATCAGGTCACGGACACTATGGTAAGAGGCAGAGTTAGAAGCAGACTAAATGACGTAAATTACATTAGCAAGCGTATGCGACAAGTTGGCAAACATTTTTACATTTTTTTTCGCGACAAAGATGACAATGCGCCTTACTATTCTCGTTTCTGAGACCATTTCGGTGCAGCTTTCACGTTATGACCGTCGCAGCGAGCATTCAGTTGCATTATGTTAGACACGAGCTCGGTAGGCTCTACGGGCATATTTGCAGGTGCGTACGCGCGCGTTTATCCAAGTTTTAATACGGCAAAGTAATAGACTCGAAATACAAGGAAGGCATTAGCCTCCTTTGCGAGCACTTTGCAGCTCCCATTACCGAAGTTTCACCTAGTGATTAAACCTCAAGCAAGTCACTCAGAAGCTTTTCGACGTTAACTTAGCTTCCCGTTGGTATTCAAGATTTCAAGCAATTTCGCCCGGCTGCATTGTCGCCGCCGTCGCTCTCTTGTCACCGCCTCATCTCGTCTTTTGCACTCCTGACGCCACGAATTGTTCCGCTCTGCTTAGGAAAGAGTACGCGCGCGCGTACCCTTGGTATAGGTGCTAAAGCATGGCATGGCTCCGACAGAATTTTCGTCGCAACCGTCCCGACAGGAAACAATTTCGTCGTCTTGATTTTCTATCGTCCCCTTTGCGACGCGCTGATTCGCGAAAACACATACACACACAAAGCGTGCAAGCAAGCACGGTGATTCGCGCTCGATTTCACGTCAAAAACTTGATGACGGTGGTTCGAATGGCAACCGTGTTGTTTACTGATTTCAATGTAAATAACATTTAAATTACTCGCAAGATTGAATTTTAATATTGATCACTGCGCATGAAGTCCGTCAAAACGAGCAATCACTCAATACATTTTTTCCTTTTTATTTATCAACAACTGTTTATAATTTTTATATAGATATTTATCGCTACACGTTATTAAATCCTATATAATTTAAGTTAGACTCAAGATTCAAAGATTCTTATAATAAGGTCCTTTCTTTTAAATCGGTGCAGCCCTATTGAAAGTCGCTAATAATTTTTTCATGTTATTGTATTCGTTTTAATTCGATCCTTCCGCGACGTCGAGGTTCGTTTAAGCTTTTCAACGAACCGACACGAGGGACGGCTGTCGGAAACTCAAACATAATTAATATCGCAATACTCGCTACCCAGCCCAAGGAAAAGCCAATATTGTGTACTGACGGTACGCTAAGGAAAAGAATGAATACGAAGGGTGCAGCGTAGGATAATATAGGGGCCACCTAATACACCACTAGATATTCGGTAACTTGGCATGAATGGAGTCATAATATAAGTAGGTACCAAAGGCGTCTCCGAAGGAACGTATCCGTCGAGGGATGATCGGCAATGGGGGAAACCACTGCCTCGGGGTTTCCCCGGAGACTGCAGGGGATTCTTTATTTAATATCCCCAGGCTGGTGTCAAGGAATATGTATTACCGGACCGTCGTCGCTTCGGCACTTATTCGCCTTCTTCGCCTCGTTACTCCCGCCAAGCTCGACGATGATGTGCTTGCACTCTCGCTACATCTAAAATTGTCAATTATCATAATTGAGATTTAACCTACACGACGAAGGAATACATTTCGTCAAAATTATGCAAAGCTCATTATATTTCATACGTGTGTATGTATATGTGGCTAAAATATTTAATTTTTATAAATGAAACTGCTAACTGTTATAAGACGATAATTTAATTACGCTACGAGATATTCTTTGTAATAGAATAACATTCTCCATAATGGAAGATGTTCCTGTCATGGTGTGACGCATCTAGTGAAAAAGTTCAATGTATTTCTAGCACGTTCTTGGAAACACTCATATGATGAACTTACTTCGACTTGCGAACTTTTTCGTGAAAAACTAGCATGCAGCAGCGCGCTCTTTCTCCTCCTTGACGCTCGCTACGTGGAGAAACTCTCTTAGCCCCTGCGGAAGTTTTCGAGGAGGTGCTATCTATAGTTTTTCAATGTCTCTTCAGCTGCAAGTTGGGATTGAAGCCACAGGCTCCCTTCGGCGAATTATAATGCGATAAACATGAAAAATCACAGTTGGCGAGATGGCCGCGTGCAAATTTAAGATGAGTCATCCTCGCGGTTGGGCGTAATTATTTTCGAAGAAATTATACGCTTCGCTATGGGATAAGGCATCAACATTACGTCTCTATAAGTAACGTAATCTTCCTTCTGAAATCAAACGATACGTTTCCGGGCGCGCCGTCATATTTCACGATCAGCCGCACAGTTGCTCTTTCATCCTTCCCTTGGCGAAAGCATTTTACGCCCGTTTGATCTCGCCAGTTACATAATGGCGGAGCTACGCGTATAGGAGTAGAGGTATAGTCAGTACCATATAACGTTATGTACCGTTCGAGATTATACCGAGCTTTTATGTGAAAACATCACAGACTTAATTAACCGCGCGCCGATACGCTTTACCTTCAAGTTGTCTTTTTGATTTCCCATCGATAACACTGATCATCACGCTATACTCAGCTTGGAATTAATTACGTGATTACTTATGCCTAAATGTTGAATCTAACATTTTCCCTTTAGAGAGATTAAAGCACTTCATTAAAAAAAGATAACATGTTTTACCTGCTATGGAAATACTGGAAAGAAAATCGCACAACTGAGGCGTAATAACTTGTAATATTTCGGATCTTCATATCACGTTTTCTCATATCATGATTTCTCATATCATGTATTATGTTACGGAAAATAGACGCGACGTAACACGTTTTTAGATAAATTCTGATATTGTGCTTACAATATTGTGTCAGTATATATAAGAGAACATACTGTTTCACGTTATCAGGGAAATTTCGAAAAACGCAAAAATGCGTACAAATATCCGGCGCAGCACAGCATCCAGTATTTACTGGATTCGGACGATATTTGCTGGTGGCGGAGACACACGAAATTGTAGGGGACACCCTCTATGTATCGCAGGAGTGCAATATCCACTCTCAGTTTCTCTCATATACTTACTCTCGTTTATATACGCGTAGCTTACATACAAGACGGAACGAAACCCGGGTAAAATCACCTGACGCGTGTAATGCGTTTTTTATTAAAGTCTCAACTCTCTCTCTCTCTCTCTCCCTCCCTCTCCCTCTCTCGCTCGCGCTTCGGGCGAATAATCATACTTGATGCTAAATACTTACGAGATAAATATACGAAATAACATAACTGATCCGAAAATGCATATTTAGATTTAAATTTATATACCAATAATAAATGATAATTATTAATCATTATATTTTCATTTGTGTTTCAGGTAAGTCCCGACAAGTCACGATTTTTACATTAAGCGAATTCAACAAAAGTTAAGGTAAACATTTAATATTATCATTAACGATGAGAAAATGATTTACGATCGCGACGAACAGTTTTTTGGCAATAGGATCTATCTCACGTTTCTTGCAATATTCTCGTCGATCATTTTCATCAATCATTTCTATATTGCTGAAAAACGAAATAAACACTGCATTTTTTTACGATCCTCGCTGTTATGCGTCAGCCAGCGGTTCGTGTGCACAGTAGCGATCCTTTTAACTTTATTAAGTCAACAACAATACCAATTGCGCTTGCGTTACATGCATGACCACTTGCAATCATTGTTTGCTCTCGAACCCAATTTTTCGTACGCAAACCATTTTGGCGCAACTGCAAAAAAAAACCTGACAAGCCTGCCAGCAGCGGTTTTCATTGACACACGCGAGTTTGGATCGGGCAGCGCCGGTAATTACCTCTTCGACTGTATACGTTTTTCGCCATAGGCGACTCGCATACGATCCCGTGCTCATTAGAGCACGTAAAACGGTCGTACTCGGCAAGACGACGTGATGCACTTGCTTCCGCCGCGGCTGATGCACGGCGCTCGCCCGTTTCACGCTCTCTCGAAGTGTCAACCGACCGGTCGTGTCGTCACGGCAGAACGAGAGACGTAGCTTTGCCATTAGCCGACACTCGTCGCGTCGCTTTGCGCCCCGCGCAACAGCAACACGCAGTGTCGCTGCACCACGCTAATTGGCAAACATTGGCCCGCGGCCAGCTTATCGCGATCGGTCGGCGATTTTTGCAAATTACAACTCGCTCTCGCCGTTCGACACGGTCCCCGTGTCTTCCTGTCCCTCTCTAATTCTCGGCGCTCGGCGCTGCCACGGTTTGGAGATCGATGATAACGTGATTCGTCGATATCAAACACCGACAGTCAACCTTTTGGAACACGTCCGCTTTCTCTCTCTTTTCCTCTTTTACTCTCCACTCTGTTTTCTCGCGCATTAAACGCGCCCCTTGCATTTTAGCCGCCGCATCGCTCACTTATTCGACGAGTTATGGATAATTATATTTACGTACGATCGAGGAATAAACGAATGATAGCTGTGACATTGTGGTAGATGAAATATCCGATTAATACGAGGAATCGACGTGTTATTTGCTGCTGCATTGTAATTTCGCATTTACACATGCAACTTTACGGATTATTTGTTTATCGTGTTGTTGCACAGGATTTCGCGATTATATATGACACTTTGAGATTTTTATGTTTGTGCGATCAAAAATGGTGAAATAAATACGATTGTGAAATTTAAATCTACAAAATTGGATGACAGTGTTTTATGCACATTTTCTCTTTGTCAAAAATAATATACAGTTTTACATGTTCTTTTCTTTATCAAAATGTGCAGTGCTTTATATACCGTCTGAGTTTTAACAAAATATATAATTTTAACTAAACGAGATGAATGAACATTTATATATACTGTTGCAAATTTTATACGCTTGTAATCGCTTAAAACTACATTAAACGATATTCGTGAATGGTTGTGCCCGAATAAAACATCATAATATATTTAGAGACACAGTCTTGTTAACTTCTACGACAAGCGGAAAACGCAGGTAAATCTTGTAACACGGGAAGGAAAGAATGCATTACACCGCTTGTCGTCCTACTAGACCGCACTCAGTTCTCACGACACCCGTTGTTTTAAAACTAAAGCTGTAAATATATAATAAACATACATACTATCCTGGCAGTATTTACACACTGTAGAAAATATCTGCGTGATTTAAGAAACAATGTAGATATTATATAGTGCAACTGTACAAGGTGAGCGTATTTTTCTATCCGAACATCACACTCATATCGCAACTATTCACACGTTGAATAAAATAGTGATAAATGTTTCGCATTCCTGTATCGGGAAGATCAACAAACTTCGACACACATCCCTTGAAAGAGGCATTCGCACGTGATCGTGAATGAATAGTAATCCGCGGGTCCGACGAGAGGATCTTTTCACGAGCACGCTCGCGCTGAAATCGAACGTGTACATATATATTTTTTTTTATCGCGGCCAGTTCCCCGGCGCGAAGCATTTTTCGACCGAGCAGCCAAGTTTGTGGGTTTGCGCTTTTGTCCGCGGTAGCGCGCGAACCATAGTCCAATCCCCCAACGTCCATCCCCCCGTCGAAAAAAAAGGCCAGAAAGTTCACCGGCAGGTGGCACGAAAAAATGGGCCGAAAAGGTTTGAATTGCGATGCGGCGAACGCTACGCTTCACGAGCAAGCGGGTTGGAAGCGCGCACCTCTTTCCACCCCTTTCGCAACCACCATGGCCTGCACAACCGGCTCTCCACAACCGTCCTGCATCTCTGTCGCCCCTCCTCTGACCGCTCTGCCCTTTTTCACGTTCTCTTTCTTCCCTCGTTGGCGAAATTAATTTTACCGGCGCCGCTGCGATAACTCACGGTTACATGTCAACGCTTTGACGCACATAAAAATCTCGTTGCGGTCGACCCCGCATGCGTGTGCATACGACTTGCATGCGGCGCGGCGTCGCGCGGCCCGCGACCGCGCGCATTGCAACAGTCTGCGAATACGCGGCTTGGAAAAAGATACGTTTGCCGCGCCCGCGTAGCGCTGGTTTCATGGGAACAGCGGAGAAAATACGTGCCGCAATATAATGCGGAATTACAGCCGCGCACGTCTTGCCGTCGGGTGAGGAGTACGGCGCGGCGGGATACGGCCGGCGACATAAAATGCCTCTAATTTCCCTGAAAAAAGATTATTTATCTCCGGTATGCTGCGGCTCACTTATCCGGATGATCCAATTCCGCGCGCATGCCCGAGTCAAGCGGGTAATGTTCACGTCGGGAATCTCGGCGAGAATATTATGAGTTACAAGTTTTATCTTCGTTATTATACAGAACGCGTTTTTTTTCTCTCTCTCTCTTAAGCTTTAATATAATGGTGCTTTAATTATCGCGACAATCGCACGTATTGTGGACGGTAATTATATGATTCTGCAGCGCTAGTGCAGTTGCATAGAACCGTGCATTGCGCCACAAAGATTTAAGTGATACCGGTGATGTAAAGAGGCATAATTAAGATGATCGTTTGAATCAAATGGGATCTGTCATAATACTAAATTGATTCTTAGGTGGCTTATTTTGAGATCAAAAGCCATTTGTAAATTCTATTAACTACGTCTATCATGGGGCCAATGCATCAGTGAATCATGCAATTAATTAATTGCTTCAATTACGTTTCGTATTACATGCCGTCTTGACATACTATTTAAGTTTCTAAATTTATTTAACACATAAGCAAGTATTAATACACGCGCGAATATAGAATCCCAAAAATTTAACTAATTGTTATTAATAACATTACAACAAACAAGGAAAGTTTTATCTTTATGCTATTTGTACACTTTTCAAAAAATCTTAAGAAAGGTATATTAACATAAACCAGAAAATAATGTATCTTTAGTATTACTTTGACTATGTAAATTAATTAGTACAATACTCAATGTTTCTATATTTCGTTATGCGCATTAAAACATTATTCACATTAACGCGCGTCGATAAAATATGCATTAATGCAAAGCGGCAATTTTTAATAATATGAATTTCGCGTTTAATCGCAATATTAATTGCGTTTCCGTGATTACATGTCACGTAATTCGGCTCTCTTGCATTCTCTTAAAAAGCTTTCCCGCTTTGACCAGTGTGGCGAAACGACTCTACCCAATTATCTAATTCGATAATGCGACACAGACCCATTATAACGTAACGTTAAAACATAGAGCGTTGGGCTTTTCCCGTACGTCCCTCGGTTTCCCGCGCCACGGTGAGAAATTCAAAATCCGTGTTCGCGGCGATAAATCCTCCCGCTCGTGAATCAACGTTTCCCTCTGGCTCGTTCCAGTTCGTTCATCCGGTGGTGGTTGTGTGGCCCGTGCTGTTTGCACATAAAGAGGCCAAAGGGCGGGAGAGAATGGGGACAGCGGGAGAACGGAAGAACGCAAGAATGTAATGTATCCAAAGAGACGGAGAAATGTGGAAATATGTTGCCTCCTTGAATGCGGTTACGGACGCGTACGAAAATAAGCATTAAAACATTAATATAAGAGGATATGTACATTCTAGATTTACGAGATAATACGAGGAATGTATTCGATTTAAAAATACGACGGATTTTTCTAAATAACACTTTATATAACGTTCATTCGACCATTAATTCGTTTTGTAACGGCAAAGATAACGTTGACGCAGACGTCGAGATAGTCGTATCTAATTTACTAATCAAACGTTTTCCGTAATGTAATTAATCAAACGTCCGTAGGCTCGACTCGCGCCTTTACGGTGCCTGTTGCTCTCGATACGCGTTCATTGATCGTACATGTATCACAAACTGTAAGAGCTTTCACTTGCAATCAGAACGGGAGAGAATCGGCCGAGAGAGCCAATCGAGAGAGCACGTCGAGGCGCTTTTGTTCTCGCGTGGGCGGATGCGTACATCCAACGACCCGGAACTTCTCCCCCGCTTTCCCGTGACCAGGCAAATCTTTCTCTTTCTCTCTCTGTCTCTTTCTCTCTTCCTATCTGGTTCCGGTCCGCGTTCTTCTGCGATGCGACGTTCGTAGGTACTCTCGGATGCAGGGTCCCGATTACATGCGCCACATTTACCGTACCTACTTATCTCGTTAGAACCGCGTCGGCGTTCTCCTACGCCGACCAATGTCGCGAAACCCGGACCTGACAATCTCCCTTCGATACGTACAGTCTCCTATTGTCCTATCCCGTACTTCGTAAGAAATTCCTAATGGCAGAGTGAGACTGAAAAAAAATGTACGGTCCAAGTCGCATGAACAATGCCGCGCGACCGCGCGCTTGGCTTGTTAATAATAACCACCGTCATAATTGGACTCTTTGGGATTTAAGTCGAGGGTTCAAGAGCGCTTTAACTAACGGACTAATTATTTAGGCGCAACAAATTGCGTTCTCTTGCTATTATTATAGTACACCACTTGAATAAACTTCGCCTCCGTGTCGTTAAAATAAAACGGATGTATAAGGAATTATCGTATAAGATGATATTCTTTTCTAAATTTATTTTTCTGGTATTCTTATCGAGGTGTTTGTAATTTACAACTTAATTTTCTTAATTCAAAAATATTTGACCAAGTCTCTAGAAAACGAAAATGCTGATTCGAGCTTGTCTGAACACATCATCTTCTTTGATCACAGGCGACATCGACAGGAATCGACAGCGATGCTGTCAGGCAGACCTTTAAAGCATGTTACGACGTGCGTGCCTCATCGTTCACCGTGGAGGGTGCATAGATATTAGGAATTAAAAGCGACATTTGCATGCAGACGGTTTCGAATATCATCTTGACACACTGCTCTCGCAGCTAATTCCTGCTTCGTCTGGTGGAACATTTTGTAAGTTCGACACTTCCGAAGTTCGAGATTGCTGGGGGGCAGGCTGTACACATTCCTACGAGCATCCACCTCTCACGATCGTGCAAATCTTGAAACTCTATTTGGCATAAAACACGTGCGACAGTTAACGTGCGTTGAGATTCTGCATTACCCCGCGGCGTCCCGCTGTATTGTATAACTTCGCTGAAACTTGGTGCCTGAGACAGGAAGAGGACTCAGGGCAAAGTGCAACGCGTCGTACGTGGCGCGGATTTAAAGGACAATAGAAAGTTCCGTTGTTTTATTTTCAAATGTAAAAATACAATTTTTGGACGCTTCCATATCAATTTTTTCCTGCAACCCGAACAAACATACATATTTTTCTTTCAGAAATACCGGCTCTCGCGACATTCTCGAAATCAAATTGAAATCAATTTGTACATATGTTGAAGTTATCTTATCGAGAATAACGAGATCTACTAGTAGTATGATATGTATTCCTTATTTACTGCAACAAGAGATGACATGATATTTCAGTCACTGTCAATTTTATCAGTAGCACAAAGCATGTAATTACTCGTATTTCCCTAATATCGCGGATCTGTGCAAACCAGAGTGTATTGAATGTCTGCACAGATATCCAACTCCGATAATGAGGAATAGTTAGCGTCGTAACGGTGAAATAGCGTGGCCTATCGATCAAGCCGATGCGGCGCAGGCAATGATGGAATACTGTTTCAGCAGCAGTATGCAGCACATCTCGAAATATTAAGTCAATGCAATTATCTGATATTTTATAGTCTTCAGTAAGTAAGTCCTGTGAATAACTCAAACGGTCCCTACCACTCTCCTCACCAAGTTGCTTACGTCGTCATTTGTCTTGTCGTGCGACAGCTTTACTGCTTTTGTGGCGTACACACATACTCGGCGACCGTTCTTTAAGAAGGTGGTACCAGCTTAAGCATCTATCGAATGGATGGCCGTAATGCCGCACATATTGCGTATAAAGCAGCACTCACGACGGCACATTCCGAACGTGTTCCCTCCCTCTCACGTAAGAGATACGTGTGCCCGTAGTTTACGCCTACGTAGTCCAACATACCCAGTGCTCTTGCGAAGCTAGTTGTGAAAATCCAATCTAACGAAGTCGCCATTGAAACTGATAAGTATCCGTATTTCAGGTCACCGCCGCAAAAGTCGTGCCGGATATCGTATCGCTTTTTTTACTTTTTCTATCGCCATCCAGCGTCTCAAGTCGCAACACGATCTCACAACCTCCATTATGCGATTGTATTACTCCATAATATAGGATAGAATTTTACGTAACGTTATATTAACCTTTTCCGGTACGAATTATTCTTGCCATGCGCTAAGACACAAAGTTTTGAATATATATTTTATTGTATAATTTTGTTTAAAACGTACATTTTCAATTTATATTGCGATTATATTGAGATGTCGCATGAAAAGCATCATACATCTGCAAAAGGAAAAAAAAAAAAGAAAACTCTGGAATTTAAGATAAAGAAAAACTAATCATGAATAATTATATCATTAGAAAATAATACGTTTTTAATAATTATTTTCATATTCATATCATTTCAAATCATATACATTTTTCAAACACACAGTATGATTTCATCGAATATAACTCTTATGTTAGCAGTATTAGCTTCAGATGTCTGGAAGACATAAATTTCAATTTCGTAGCGAATGTTACGAGACGAAATTATGTCCTAAAGGGTTCCTCCGTCTATTAGCAGAAAAAAAATGAAAAAAATTTCAAATTGCCATGCGGACTGCATGACTCACCACGACCAGACATACTACGCAAATTAATACGAACGTACTAATTAGACCTCGTCCATCGTAAATTTAAAATATCTTGAAGGAAGAGTTGTTAATTGACGTGAATCGACCGCGAGCTGTGCAGTATTCCTAAAACGTACGAGGGTCGTTTTATAATTAGCCGCTCGCTTTATCCAATTTACTCTCAACTTTCGTGATCGCATTCCTCATCTACTTACATTGAGCGTAAAAATAACTCTCGCGTTATTCCACTTACCTCGAAATTCCAACTTTCATTTTATTAAACATGTCTTACTTATAAAATGGGACACATTGGCAATAGAGATTTGGTATCATCTACATCGCGTGGGTTAAGCGTTTTAAATAAATTACGTTTTCCGACACGTTCCGAGATTAACGACGCCGTTGTTTCATTACGTGACACCTGGTATGAAAGAATGAGTTCCGCGCCGCGAGTAAAGAGTTCGATCGTAGTCCCGGGCAGGTGTGTTTTGCAGCGGCGTTCGCCGCAGCAAGTTGAAGAGGCAAAGAGCGGGAACACGTAAGTGACCTTTGAACCCGATGGACTCCCTGCTATTTCTCCGTTCCTCTCGTCGGAGCCGCGCGTATACACGTTGGCCAACCCTTTCGTACCATTCGTCTTCCTACCGAAGTCACCACTACGCTCGATTCCCTACACGCCGTCGCATCTCCGCAACATCCTCTCGATTGATTTTCTTTTATAGAAGACTCGTGATTGTACGAAGGGCACACGGCCAACAGGAGTAACGAAAACCCGATAATCGCGCCAGGATCTTGGAGGACTATAAATCTCTCGCTTCATTAAAACTCGCGTTGTACTTGTTGCCTACATTTCCGGTCGATTCGTATCGACGAGACGTTTTCATTAATAACTAAGTCAACTGCCGTAGTACGCGTAATATATCTATTTCATGTTTCAAAAGGCAAACTAATAATCTGATATTTTGTTCGTGAGTGTGTCTTAAATCTTGATTTTTATCTCTGTCATTAATTGGCGATTAATTCCACCACACGTATTGCTCGCGGCAACGATTGATAGGCGCGATGTCTCTCTGATCGTCCGACTCATTTCTCTTTGGTACATTATGACCTCAAAAATGTCGATTCACAATACGCGGTCCATGGAGCACAATGGTCGACTCGATGGCTGTATTTATAGATGTTCTCATTTGTTCCCTTTTTCCTCTCTTTCACCGCTACGTACGTACGTAAATCTGCGCGAGTACCTACATGGGGCAGGCGTGTTTAATCGTGTTAGTAAGATATGGTCTTAAACGCATTTGTACCCACGTCTGCGTGTCCGCATACGCGTGCGTAAACACCGAGAGACGCACACACATGCGCACGCATATACATCAGGGTCAAGACACTTGGGGTTTCTCGCGAGAAACAGCGTTCAGTTGCTGTGAACGTGGGGTACTGTTAATGCAACCTCACGATCGCAAGATCGCGATGAGGTACGAGGAGACTGGAACCGAAGAGGATCCAGCTTCTCAACGTGGTGCGCCGTCACGAGTTTCTCCTTGAACCGAGTATTCCTCAAGTTGCTTATATTCAGCCGATTGTTCAACAATCGACTCTCGTGCGGTCTGATCGATAACGCATAGCGAGGTGATCGGCTCTGCAGCCGTACAAGAGCGTGCGATATTAGATAAAATGCGTGAGCAAAAACGGTATTAGTGCTTTCTTGCTGAAACATGCTGTTGTATACATATTTAGAGAAAACATGTTGAAACATTTATATCGAAATTTCGAAAGAACGAAGCGTATTAAGCAAGTATGCAAATTCATGCAAAAATGTAGATAAAACTTTGCGATATCGGCGTACATGTATTTTATACGTGTCATCTCCGTCATGGTGGATTTCTTCTTTAATCCCCTCTTCTTTAAGCATCCCTCCTCTCTTTAACCGTAGGCGATCGATTGACTTGCGCAAGTAATACGGAAGCGTACCGTCGACTCGGTAACTTCTTTTACGGTAGCTCGCGAATGAGAAACGTGGTTGCTGATAAACAAATAAAGCTTTCCACTTTGCCATCCAGAAACCGCTATTGGTATTTCTCTACTTCGCGCAAATGAGGAAACCGAGTCGGTACGTAAGCAAACGAATGGCAATTTACACCGCAGTTACCTAATGACCCGTAACTTGTCCCGCATTTCTGTTAGAGTGCATCTTGCCTCTTCGCCATGATTATATCTTACGGCATGTAATTCGACGCTAGATCTAACATCAAGGGTACGTAGGGTACGTGTGATTATCGTAGAAAGTCCCTGAGTGAAGACATAGTAAATAAAGCTTAGACGATAGACGCGCCATCGATTTGTGTGCGAGCTCTACATTACGGGGCTGATATACATTCTCTCCGACGCGGAGAACGCTTCCTATGTTTTACGACACTCTACGCGTATCAAGAAAAATGGGTCGCGTATGCATTAACAATCGGGAGCTAGTTGAAAGTTACTTTACGGCTTTACGTCGCGGAGAGACGGTGTTAGGATATGATCGGAATGTGTCCCGGTATGCGATACAATACGAAAAGCCGATTCCGAGGAAGCTGTACTAAGCCAACGGAGGACTCAGACGAGAGATTTAGATACATAAACCTGGCGTTCCGATTCTCTCGTACACGTCACTGAAAGACGCTGCTTTCAATTAAAGAGGGAATCTTCGAGAGAACGCCGTTCGGTCCTAGAAACAGATTAGAGATGAGTGTAACTTCGGGTTGTAGGATCGAAAGATCCTCTTCGTTTTGAGCTCCGCTTGTCTCCTTCTGCGAAACAGAGAGAACCAGTCTTTGGTCTTTGGCTCGAGTTGCCTGGTACCCTTTCCCCCCAGCGAATTACCGCTAATCTTCTGCGTCCTCTTCTCTCCCTGTTTCTCCTTCTCCTTCTCCCACCCATCATCTCTCTTTTCCACTCTTTCTATTCTCTCCTCGGTTCTTTCGTCGTTACGTCTCTCACTCTATTTTCTCTCATGGATCTTCCTCCAGTCCCTATACCTGTCTCGATATCTCCCCTCTTCTTCTCTCGTCCTCGACGTGGTTCAAGTGGCGTCTAAGCGCACTACTGGAAGCAGCCGAAGAGCCTCGTTCCTTTCGCTCCGTCTCTTCGCACACCTCTATTCCTCTCTCTGCTCTCTCGGCTCTTTTCTTGTGTCGCTCTATCTATCTCTCTCTCTCTCTCTCTCTCTCTCTCTCTCTCTCTCTCTCTCTCTATCTCCTCTTCCCTCATCTCTTCCTCGATCTTCTCCTTTAGTCCAGAGGCGGACTTGACGTTTAGCCTCGAGCACTCGCCACTTTAAAATTCCTCCTAATCTCAGTAACCGACGTCGTGTTCCACGTAAGCCATCTCTTTACCTCTTTCGTTCTTGTTCCTCCTAAGTATTCCTCTTCGTCGGCGAACATCGTGCACTCCTCTGCTGTCTACCATCCACGTTGAGCGTTAATGACGACGATAAAAAGATTAACGGGATTGCCCACAGTGGATTTGAGCCTATGGGTGCCTACGGGGGCATTCCGACCCGACGAGAATTAGGCGGGTGGAAGAGAATGGCGCCGTGTGCTGGAAGAACGCCGCCGGCTTCGCCGAGGTGAAATACATACACAGCGCTATGGAGCCTGTGTACCTCGTTTAGCGCGGAACCCGGGATGGAGGAATGCGGTACGGATTTTTGGGAGCATGTATGTTGAGCGCGAGCGCGCGAGCGCAGAGAGGAATTATTCCCCGGCGGTGAAATTAGTAGCTCATGCATGACATATATGTATGAGCGCTGTACATCATATTCATGATATCACTTAATGTATGTTGATGTACCAATTTTAGACCGCTACGAACGCTGTGCTATTTTCGTTAAACGGAAATGGGTTTCGTTAGCGTGGCCCCTCGCGCCTTCCGCTACATTTCGACCAATACGATTTGCATCGCGTCGCGCAAAATTTAAGCGCGCGACATCGGAGAAAAAGTATGAATAATACAATCACCTCATTCCCCGCATTAAATGTTTTTCCACGTCGGCTCGTCGAGCGACAAAAACAACGCGGGCGTAATTGTAACGCAATTGCTTCGCTGACCGCTCGATCGATCGACGAGAAAATTTATCGGTCGCCACGCACAAATTGCAACTTTCAACTTATGTAAAATAATTCAGCGACAAAAACGCCGGGCCGTCGCTTTCTCGTTTAGCTGCTTGTCTAGTAAGCGCGCTGCGCTCCACGCTCTGTTTATCCGCGAGTCGGGATGCTAGCGCGAAGCGCTGAAAAAAAAAAGTAATCGATCGCACGTTAATTGCAACGCTGGCCGATCGGGCCGAATAATACCACCTAGACACCAAGCACGAATTATATGTAAATAACAAATGACCAAGCATTTCGGCGACCGGTTGATAAACGCCCGGCGCGCGAGCGGCGCGACGCGGCGGGCCGACGAGCGTTTTCCAATTAATGGATTTCCGGCTTTATCTGACTAGTGGCTAGTAGGCGTCGTCCGTGTGCGGCCAGCGAGGCGCGAATTTATTCACAGGTAAGTGCATCGTTGCGCAGGTGCGCGTCAACGATGCGAGGGATAAATCTCGTTTTCGACGGTGGAGCGCGCATGACACCACGATGACGCGTTGAGCCGCGTGCGCGGTTTCGATGATTTTTATTCGTCCCGGCTTTCGGATGCATACCCCGTCGCAAATCCTGTCCAAATCCCGCAAAATTGGCGTCCGTACATTCAAACATACATATAATAAATTATGAAAATAAATGTTGCGACTTCCGATTAAATTATTTAAACGTTCTGTGTGATTTCTATTGTATATACAAATTGTGTGACAGGGCGTGACAATATTAAACATGCAGATAATAAAGAGGGAAAACATAATATTTTCCATCAAGGGCCGTTTGAATTTCCAATGCAAACCAGATTGAAAGGTAAACGTGTACGTTCCAGAATTGATATTCACAGCGAATGAATATTCCATTCGCAACAGTATCTTCTTTACAATTGGATTTACTTTTTTTAATTGATTCGTTATGTCTTTCTATATTTATCGAACAGTGCAATAGAGTTTACCATTTACCATTACTGCTGAACGAACTGGACGATGGTAACGCTGTAGTTCAACCGGCCTGTTGGGAAATCTCTCGCGCTCTCGATTGCAAGATACAGTCCTGAATGTGTACGGCAGTTAATTCAATGTCCTGGTTACGCCCGATCAGCACATACAGACATATGTACAATAATTATAAAATTATAAAACATATATGTTACTATTTTTGCGATAATTACGATATAATCTATGCCTTTATTATATTGTGCTCTTTAAAAAAACTTACTCTCACTATGAGAGATTTATACTTACTTGTATATTTATTTTCTTCCTCTTTATTACATTATATTATAATATTTGATTTCGTATTGTGCGCAATGAGTTGAAGAAACCTTAGAAAATGAAAGAAGCTTTCGTTCTACAGATGCTTACTTTAAGCTTCTTTTGCATATATGTATCGTAAAATTTTCTATATTCATATTCATATATTTATTTTATATTTAGTTTGAAAATATTTAATCAAAGTATGCGAAAGTATTCAAAGTGAAAATAGATAGAGAAATGATAAATGTATCACGATTCTTTTAAAAATCACAAAAACATCACAACAAATATTGTAGCGTGAGCGATGTAGATAAAGAATTAAAAAAAAATAGAATATGTTGGTACAATATGTTGATTAAAACAGTGACAGCATCTATCATATTGCGCCTAGGCACATTGCGGAACATTCCAATATTCGCGGCGCCTCCGCAATGGCATCCACATTGTACAATGGCACCTACATGTCAACGTCTGCTAATGTCAGTCGCCGCCACCGCAATGTGCGGTATTGCGTTGGGGCTTCCCAGCTTAGAATTACAAACAAACGCGATTACGTTACTCCCTTACAGGGTATAAGGTCCACGTGTCACTACCCATTGGTAACTTGCTACATCGATCGATCAATGGAACGAGGCCATTGTTCTCGTCGACTCCAATCTCTGATTTTTAAACCTCTCGTAGTAGCAAGTTATAATTCTGCTCCAATTTCTAAATAAAAAGAATTGACATTTTTCCTAGTAAACTGAATATGTATGTTTTTGATATATTTGATATGATTATATGAAGATATGGTGTATTTACAATCCAAATGAGAGAAGAGAAAGAAAATGAAAACGTGCATTAAAATACATGCTAAAATTTATAACAAAGTTTATTTTACATTCGAACAGAAAGATCGACAACAAAAAGGTCAGAAAAGCAGTTGTTCTATCTACTGTTCTACTTTTCTACTCGCTTTACTTTTTCGAGTGTAAAATAAACATAAATTTTTTATCTGAGCTACATTTTTAACGTCGAAAAAACGTAATGATAATATTAGAAAATATGAGGAGGATTAATATTAGCGGACAGTTGGTAAAAGTCAAAGATATTATGCTTGGCTATAAAGCAGTGCTCGATGCATCTTCGAGTATTATCATGATTGAATATCCGGAGACCGCGTCTCGTAATCATGCCATCTAATTATTGTTGATAGCAGAATGCAATACGCGCCTTAGAGTAGACGGTTTGAATTAATCGACGAATTACCGTAGCCGATAACTTTATGGACCGGCATGGACGGGATAACACTTAAGTGTCGCAATTATAGAGGATCTACTCCGAGTTATAACGCGCGATACGACCACCTCCGGAACGCTTCATCCATTTAATTAAGGATCGTCAATGAGTTTACAATTTCGCCGTTATCATTACTCCGAGACCGTGGGGGTCTTTTACGGCCAGTAATTTGCAAGCTCCGTTCCACCGATGTACATACCGTTCGTGTTATAAAGTTTACGTTGCCAACGCCGTATTTGCGGCGTTTCTCCGTCTATTCGTCGCGATCTTCTTTTCTTCTTACCGCACTCTCAGTGTCATTGCCGTGTCGCTGATCGTTTCGTTTCCATTTATCGGATTCACCGCCTGCGTTCATTGCGCGAACGACCTCGTATTGTTAAAGCGGTTGCCTTCGAGACGCTATCGTTAAAGACAACGTTCGTAAGTAGAAGAAATAACGACACGAGCCACGGGTAGAAACTGCGGCGCAACAGGCTCTATTAGTCATTTTATTGGCCACAATCTTCTGTACATTTCCGTCCCGACGACAATGAGAAACGGCCAGATAAATCAGATTTCATATGCTCCAACTTGCGGTCTCCTACGAAGCATGTGAAGGTACTTTCCGCATTACAAATGGAAAAACGGATTCAAAATTTACTACGTTAAAGTTTCAATTACTGTTAGTAAAATATAAAGACTTTTTTTAAGTACTATAATTATATTATAAATGATTGCTCTGAATTCACGCGCAATAATAAATGACGAAGGACTAAATATGAAAGGGCAAGTACAAATGCTATCCTTAGCTATAAGATTGCTACTCGATTTTGTTTCTTTATTGCTAAAATAGGAATGCAAGCTCTCGCAACGAAGAGTCATACGAAGTAATGCGCTGACAAAGACAGAAGAAGCGCAAATGCGCAACGTTTGAATCACAAATTCGCGCGGCCAAAATAATATTGCGCTGCCAGTATATATCTTGAATCCCACCTACGACACACGGTACCTGACATACGCCGCTTCTGCGAGCCTGCTGGGTCTGCGGGTGTTACGCTCGGCCGTGTTTTGACGGGCCATATATTTTTCCAGCCTTTCGGGAGCAGGGCCAAGTGTTTAGAGCAGAACGTCTAAGTATAGAGCCCCTCGGTTTTCCGCAGGATCGCAGCGCACCGCCGCAGTCGCAGGCAAGATGAAGCACTCGAGGCAACGAGAATGTCACGCGGGACTAGCAATTTAGCCGTGGCCTCTAAGTTCCAGACAAGACGCACGACGCGTATCGCCTCGCGGATGATGAACCGCCGATGCGAGATAATTTCGGAATAAATTAGCGAGGACGTGAGTATGCAAAATACAGATGCTCGCGTATGAACGTCGCAGCGTTGCTTTCGAGAGAAGCAGACAAGCCAGCTTGTCGCGTTTCTTAAATAGCTGTGCGAATTGCTGACTGGGAACTAGAGACGAGGCTTATCGATCCCGTAACAGGAAATGACAGAGCTCTGCGAATATTTAATGAGAGAAAATCATTCTTATGCCTTGATATTTCTTTGTTTATTAAAAATATGGCATAATGAATATGAAGAGACATTTAAACAAATTAAATATTTCCAAATCAATCTTTAAAATGAATATTGTAAAAATGATTTTATTAGTTTTATTAGATATTTATCTGCATAAATTGTCTTTCAAGAAAAATGTATTTCACTCGCAATTTTCATTAAATGGCAATTTTTCTTGAAATATCATTTCAATATTGTTAATTAAGTTCTATTGACTCAAACAGCAAACATAATTTTTTGTAATTGATTGAATCGCACAAGAACAATTCATCCTAGCATGCTGGATAGTAATTTTAAAGAGTAAGTAAATTACAAAGATGGATTCGATTTTCCTACAAAATGGAGTTTACCGTGATGTACGTAATTTATCCTGTGACATGTGGACGACCCTGCGGGAGACCTGGGTTCCAGTCTCACGCTTCTAAAGCGATATGTCCGTTAAATGTGTTTACGGCATGAAGGACAGCGATTCGGTTACCTATGAAGTGCAGTTCGACGGACAATTATCCGCGCCTGTCTCTCCTGTCTGCCTCATCACCTATTCGGATCGGTCCGATCTGTCCACGCTTTGGTTTCACGAGACAGAAAATCCAGTCGCTGACGATTATTAACGTGAGTTTCTGTTCTACGTTTAACGGTCCGCGTATTTGAGCAGGGGCTGCTTTTCATCGATAGTTAAAATACCGATGATTAATTGCCGCTTGTTATTGCGATTTACCGAATCGTTGGATGTTTGGAATCACGCGAGCCCTCTGAAAGCGGTTTATAATGGTCGACGGCTGATAAATTACTTTTCGCCGCGTAAGCGTTGCAGATCCGTCGTCGCTTGTCGTTAATCGAAAATCTTGCTTCGTTTCGCCGATCGCTAAAATATGAAATGCACGCGCGCGCGCGCGCATCAAGGGGCTTTCAGCTACGTACCACATAAAAATTCTCCTCCAGGTTTTGATAGTGATTCGCTGCCTTTGCAACGTTGAAGGTAGCCAATCAGTTTCGATATTCGACCAAGTGTGCAAACGCTTGCAGAGTTCTCACGGCGTCAGCATTTTCCCTACGTGAATGCAAGATATTTGCAGGATCGATGATCCATTTTAAGATAGATATATAAACTCGTTCCGCGTTCTCCATATTGTATTTTATATCTGCATTGATTAATTATGCAGAATATTCGAAATAGCTCATGTCATTAAGTAGATATAATGGATAACGACAAAAATATTACTTTAATAAACGCACCGTTTATAGAGCGATCGTTCACAGAGTCAATTTTATTCGCGATAACGCGCAGCGCCCATAAATCGCATATCAGCCGTATAGTCTTTGTTCCGGAGCGAGTCGTATGTACGCCCATTCGACCGCGAGTAACGCGTTTAGTTCCAACAAAACGTAGCTGCCGGCTTGACGTTGCAGCGTTGGTGCGTTTCACGAGGAGAGGGAGCAAAAAAACGCGATGTGATTCATTTGCATTTGCTTTGCAGTAAAACCACGGCGGCCTTAATTAAGCACCGTCGAGAGTGCCGGCCGGGCGATGAAGACACGCTTACGCATCCGTTATCTTTTCGAGAGCTCTTCCACCCACGCGAAGCGATGGCGCATAACTCGTCTATTGTTCCCGCGAGGATAAACGGGCCATTATCATTATTCATAAACGACGTGAGCTTGTTCGGTTAACGCGAGGCGGCTGCGCGGGACGGACGAGGTGGTGCGGCGTGTACGCGCGCTGCTAAACCGTGCAGCTGCGTTGTTTTCGCGGCACGGAAGCGCCGCGATTCAACTCCGTGATCCTCCGCGAAGCCTCGCGTTCGCACCGTTCCGCTTTACGCCTTTCTCTCTCTCTCTCTCTCTCTCTCTCTCGGGCTCTTGATATGTTGCCGGAGCTGGAGCAAAATCCGACCGAGCACGCGACGTGCCTCGGCAAATCGAGAAATGACTTCGTCTTCGTCATATACGCGCAGATCCTCGCGAGAGAACGGCCTTACGCGGATTTACTGGAGCAAACCGCTGGTATACCTGGATTTCATCCCGCGCAGCGGTGATGTATATAAATAATAAAGATTTATCACGAGTTGAAACGCGCGTCTACTTGCCCGATTCCGTGTATCTCGAGGCCGGCTTAGGGGGCAATCATTTCTTAGCGCTTCGCAGAAACGCTGGAGCTGGAAACGCTCGCGTTTAGTTAATCGTCGTTTACGCGAAAGAATAAAAAAATATGTGGATTCAGAGATTTTGCAAGTTACCGCATTGCGTCGGAATATATATAAAAATTCTAACAAAGCTACGCGAGAGCGAAATGAAATATTCCAAAAAAATTTATGCGTTTCCTTCAGATGGTACTATGTGGTACTTCCTTCGTCTTGTAACCAAGAAGTTTTATACGCGGTCGTGGAAATTTGTATTTTCAGAAATACGGAGGCGAGCAGAGAGATCCCGACGAAACTTGCTTGTTTCTCTACTTAGAAAGCTCCGCAGATGATACGCTACACGTATGTGGGTTAAAGAGAGTTTCGGTCGAAACTTTCGCGATATAAGCTGGGTCGGGTGAAAAGCGCTTTACGAGGGCTGCGGAGTTTCTCCTTGAGCCGGTTGATTTGACGAAACTCGTTGCGGCAGGTCGAAACAAAACGTCGATTTTCGTAAGCAAAGCGAGAAAAGTTCCAACAACTTTGTTCTTCGCACTGCAGTCAGAATTAAGTTTTAATTAATTATTATTTCTTGGATATTGGAATATTTAAAATTAACTTTTGAAAAGTTACTCTAAAAGGATGCGAATAAATTACAAAATCTTATAATTCCTCAATTTAACTTGAAATTAATCTTGCTCTGGCACACAATTGTTTGATCTAAGATTTTTTTAACGCTCAAGACTCTTAATATCCAAGATTAAAGCGTGAGAAACTCGTTAGTAAGCTGTCTTAGCATAGAATGTAACAATGCAATAGGACATTAATTAAATGACGATGGTAGCTCGTAAGATAGCATGACGAATGATCGTCCCCCTTTCTTTTCTAGAGCCATGTAGTGGACCAATCTAGAATAGAGGCACTTTATCGCCTGTACTTTAATACGCCTTTATTCCCGTTTCTCGACCGTGAAATGTCCAGACGAAAGATCCACGCCCGAGATCGCGGTACGAACGATTTGCCGGAGCCGTTCCGTGTAACCGCAACATAAATGAGCGTGGTTGCTCGAGTGCGGTTAACGTGCGGCCGCTTTAAACACACGCGGGAAAAAGTCGTCGGATTTACTGCGACTCTGGTAAAATCCACGGCGGCGCAATCTTATGACGACGCCGTCGCTATCTTCCTTCCCGCTCTTTGCAATTTGTTTCTTTTTTTTTTACTTGTGTGTGTGTGTGTGGCATTAATGTGCCGTAATGCGTGAGTTATAACGCCCTATCGCCGATAACGACCGGCGCTGAATATTACTAAGTTCTTGCAATTAAATGTTAAATTAACAGATGAATTCGTTTGATGATATCGTTACGGTTGATTAAGGCTTATTGAAATGAGCAATTTAATAGTAATGGTCTAGCAGTGCATTGCATTAGACGATTTATCAGTGGTTGGATTTTACAAATAAGTAGGATGTGCCCCATATATTTTATTATAATTTTTAATATAAATGGACGATATAAATGCTCTAATATATGTGCTCTAATAAGATGTCCCGAACCCCTTACATTCTAATTAGAAATGCTTTAATCAATATGGAATCTTTCCTAAACAAAATAATTATTCCTTTTTTATTCTTTTAAATATATAATTTAAAATACATAATTGCTTTATGATGATTATATGTGAACAAAATTGTATATTTTAGAATTGTTAACATATTCCATTCAAAGTATTCCATTTTAAATTAAGAATGTCCATAAAAGACGAATATATTCCGCGCATATCGGATTTCATAATTATTGTATAATTATTTCCTTCTAGAATTATATGAAATAGCACGCGAATGATAAAAGTCACATTTCTTGCCTAATTGAATATTGCGATTATAATTCGCGTATGCCCCACGGTTATAACGCCTTTTATGCGTTTTCGGTCGTTCAAGTTGAAAGTCGAGTAACAGTAATACGCGAGCCAATATCAGATAAATTTAATGCGGTGTTTTATGGCCGATCCGGCTGTGCGATGTTCTCGCAGAAATGCTGTTAAGCGCAGCCGTGTCTTTCGACGGGGACGTAATTTAAACGGGTGGGCGATCGTGCCGAGTTATCCGAGCGAGTGTAAGCTTCTCACCTCGCGCCAAACGCATATTACTGGGACACATGGGGCGACGATGGTGATGCAATTAGGAATGTCGCGTAAATGGGATAAGATCGGGCGTTCCTTGAAACGTCCACCTTACGCTATCTTTATTTGCAGTTTGGACACACCTTCGTGATATCTAAGGGACTCGCGCAATGAGAACGAGATTGAATCAGACACGTTCGACGTGCGCGTCTTTCCTCGGCGCGCGCAAGCTTTTCATAGACACGCGATACGATAACAGATAACGGAATTGACATAAGCGCAGTATATATTCGCAGTCCATTTACCGAGCGATAGATATCTCCGCTGGAACCTGCGCGAGAACTGCGACGATCCAGCTAGAATTTAGTCCTTCTATTTTCATTTGCTCGTAGCTGTTTCATTGTGATGCTGTAAAAGAGCGATCGTTTTATTTCAACTTGTTGCTACACTGGACGCAACTTACGAAAACGTTTTTCTAATTTTAATTATCTTTGTGGTATTGTGTTACTATTATTCCTGTCAGTTATTAACATCTATGCGATTACGCTTCCATTGAAAGAGAGAGAAGTAATCCTATACTTAATAATGTAATCTATAAAGTGAATTTTTCTTTACTTGAATTTTTAATTTCTTATTCACGGATATAAACAAAAAAGCTATTTTTAAATTCACAAGATTATATTTAAATTACATTTGCATATTATTTATTTATTTATATTTATCATATTCGGATAATATTATATTTAAATTAGTTTTGTGAAATATTGATTCCCCGATTAAATTGGAAATTTAAATTGACATATTCAATAACGATTAATGTTATTTATTGTAACGGATGAAAGGTTATGATAATTGCTGCTTCATTGAAAATATCAACGTGACAATTCATTTTACAAATGCAACGTATAAGAGACCGTTATTACAGCGGATGATATTTTCGGAAGTTAGCAAGTAAGCTAATAATGCGATCATTCTACAATTTCGTACGGAATCGATATATTTAATATACACTCGATTCCTCTACGTGCCGCAACGCGCCAGCCAGTTATCCTAGATTCCGGTTGATTGAAAATCGAACCAACGTTGCGAGTTATTTAGTGGAAGGCGCAATGACAAATGAGACAACTTCTGTGACTACATATGATCTTATCTCACGATATCACATAATTCACTTCGCACGAATGAGTTGTCAATAAGCAATGGAAATAAACGGAATCAACACAGCGACGCAGACACGCGACATTTAAATCATCAGCCATTCATACTAACATGAATCCTCATTTCTCGATCCTCGGGTTATCTCTCTCCGCGAAAGACTTTCAAACTGGACATAATCTCTCATTGCATCACGCCGCTATTTCCGGTGTTTAACGACGCGTCGATCGTATGTCTTAAATCGTAACGAGGTTACCGCTTGCTCGCGATAATCCGACGTTTAACCGGAGCCCCATGTGTTTAATCCGTTCGTCTTATCTGTTGTTCTTTTTCCCTCGTTTCGCGGTTGATCGCCGATCGTATTCACAATCGCCGACGCGCTCCGTTATCGATCCCTCTCGATCGCGCGCCGCACGATCACGAGAACGGTCTCGGTGTCCCGTTTCACTGCGACGGACATTTCATTATCTAAAGCGCTTGCATATCGCGTAATTACAAGAATAAACGATCGCCGACTCGTCATACGCGCCGATGAAATTCCAGCGATAACGAGTCGGCCGGTGTCGCGCGATCCATCGGATATCGAAATCGCGAGCGTCGACCGATTGGAAAGCACGCCCGTCGTTTAACCGGATTATTCACGCTCCGCCAATGAAAAGGGTCCAATGAAATTGCGATAAAGCCGAAATTGTGAGCCTCGCGGGGTCGACGGGTCGACGAGGCTTCGGAGGGAGTTAGCAGCGATCGTGCCACCGTTCTACAACAGGGTGCAGGGGGTTGGTGGTGTACCGGTTTGCCTGGTTGGTAGGAGAGGGCGAAAGAGAGAGAGAGAGAGAGAGGAAGAGGGATTGATCAAGCCCGCCCGCGGCAAATATCGCCGGACGACTTTCATTTTCAGCGTACTAATTATTCAGCTAGGCACGGCGTGCGTCTGTTCGTTCGTTTGTTTCTGCCGCTTTTGCAAATAGAAGCACGAGCTGAAATACGTGTATTCGGTCTCGACGGGAAATCGCAGGAGCATCTGAACGAAATGTACCCGTATAAAGCGGTATCCGTGATTAATGAGCGTTACCTTCGAGGTCTGTCGGCGGCCATCGCGAGTATGTGATTAAATGTCATTATTATTTTCAAGCGCTCTCGTTGAAATTCGCGAGGATTCTTGCGAGCAGCAAAAGAAGTTGCGTGCACAAGATCATTTAATCGCTTTGCTCATTATGTATTCCCAGTAAAAATCTTATTTTTTTTAACTTATATATTATGCATATATAATCACAGGAACACGAGGATTCTGAATTATAATTTTAATTATTCACTTTTGGAAGAACAGGAACTTTTTAATATGAAATTTGAACTTTTAAAAATTTAATTTGGCTAATGACGATCATACACTAAGATCATGTATATTTTGAGTATGTTATGTGATTGCCAATATTTAATGTGTAATTCTCAGCTTTCAACTGATGCAGGTCATTAAACGTTCATTCACCGATTTCCAGTATCGTTTTAGTGACATCAATTAGGGAGCGCACGTTAATTACTAATCGATTCGTAACGATCGAAATATATCTAATTAGCGGCCGTTAAATCGCTCGCTGATCCATGGCCAGCTGAATATGCGTTCCCGGCAAAAAGCTACTGCGATGTTAAAAGTGCCCTTTCGAAAAACCAAACGAGATTTGCTTAATTAAATCGACGGAGATGAAAATCCGTGCATCCCGCTCTGTCGCGCCGCCGCAAGGCCGCCGTACGAAATTGCAATCGGGCGAGGAAAGGGGCCGGATTAATGGCCTTGACGATGATATGGTTCTACCATGACGGGAGTACGGTTAAAAGCGATCATTTCACCGTAATGCCGTAACGTCCTCTCGTTATTAGTAATTGGCGGCTGGCAATCCGGCGTTTCGCGTCAGCGAACCGTACACTGAATTGTCGCCGATATTCCATTCGCCTCATCGAAACCGGATACCTGTTTAAATTACATAGTACATCTTGCAAGAGTATTGTCATGCGAAATTTTCCAGGAACCGTTGTCGAAAGATTTAACGAGCCAATGTTGCATTTTGTAGGCTATACATCATAATAATATAAGAAGGGCAGATGGAACAAAATGTCAGAAAGATATGAATAAATTATACGATTAAAGTCACATTATGATAATACTGCTATTTTCGCTAACGGATAGCAGCTGGCTAACAAGTAGAATGCGGAAATGGAACAAAATAGTAAACACAATTAAGAGGAAACAGGCGGTACGCGCGCGTTGCTCGCAGCAGCGAAACAATCGCAATAATTTCATTAAGCTATCAGGCAGACGTCTACCGTTTTATCATCCCATCCTGTACATCGGTAGGTCGTACGTATGTAAAGATACGGACTTTCACATCCATTTCTCACAGGTACATATTCGATGGTAAAAATAAAAATCAGATTACATGGCGCGCTGTCGGCGCCACGTTTGGCTCATTAAATTCATATAATTCATTAGGCTCCCCATTGGTATGTAGCATCGTGCAGAATGGAGGCTCCGCGAGCGCGTACGCATATTTTAACACCTCTTGGGAGTCGAGCTAGAACGATTCGAGATACTCAACACGGTTGTGAGCGGAACTACCGCTTGCTCTCGCAGCTGGGATATCTCTAATTATCAGGTATAATCAGTTTCTCTTCCGCCTTTTTCTCTGACTGAACGAGAAATGTAATATGAATTTAATGAAAAATCCATGGCTCTGGAAATTTGATCCTTTCATTGTTTTTCTAAGCTATTTTTTTAAACTTTTTTATTTGTTGTACAATAAAAGATTGAAAGATAAAAATTGAGCTAATATAAATACGAGAGAGAGGGGGAGGAGGAGAGAACACACGATAAACGTGATTGCTGTGGAAACAAAAAAATTTTCACAGATAAAAATCCAAACGACGCATGAAAGCCAACGAAATTTAAATCAAATTTTGAATACTAAGAAACCTCGAAAAAATAAATTTATTCGGTTCCAACAAAAATATCTATTAATTTTTTAAAATTATAAATGAAAATAAACATTTCTTTTAATATCTTATGCGTTTTATCGAAAATTTTTAAGTCCAACATTAACATCCGGAAATATTAATATGCCAAATAATAATAAATAATATAAAATTATTCCCTCAAGATAATACTGATACCTACTTATAGAAATTCATAAAAAATGTTCTTACAGCTCGCATCAATAAATCAGAATAGTTGCAGCGTCGCTGCGTGCAGTCACGTCAACTTCGGTTCGCTGGTGGCATGAAATTTTGGTCCGTCGTCGTAGTCGCGCCCACCATGAAGTGGCGGGACGCGATAATTGCTAGGCGCGTTGCCAATTCGCCGCGGTGCTGTTAATTGATTCCCCGGGAAATGGCCGTAGAGCGACGACTTGCCGACGACGATTTTGCACGTTCGCTGTTGGCGGATTATCATCGACGGGCTTTACGCGGAAGGGTAGCGCAAAATCTAGCGTTACCGGAATAGCTCATCCCATCCCGACCCAACTCCGCATCCGGCAAGTGTACGCTACGTGTGTATCGTACCGATTAAGAGGTGCATGTAGAAACGACATTTACTACTGTAAGATATTATCTGTATTAAGGTAACGTAATATTAGTTATATTTTGAATTTATTGCAGATTCAAGTCTCCATGCACTTAACATTATTTCCTCTATAAACAGTTCTCTCTATAAATAGTTGAGGATGTGGGCTAATGTGCTATCTATTCGATTTGTTATTACGGCATCACTCAGTGAACGCGACGTGGCGTAGTGCAAATGTCCTGATTTGAAATCGATTTTCTTCTACGGAACTTTCTTGTTTGGGTGAGAGGGGTGATACGGGTCTTATATAATGTCCCGGGAGACCGTCAAGATAAGGGGAACGTATACAAGCGGCCTTTCCGGGTGACGGAATGGGATGTCATCGATTGGTCGCTTGCATGGCCCGTGTTGGGAAAATAACGACCTGTGTATTATTTATTTAGCGAGAGAGAAAGAGAGGCAAACACCCTCAACAAACAGCTAATAATTTTTCTTATGTTCGCGTAATAGGGAAGAAAAGGCAGAAGTTAAAATACTAAAGAATCCCCAATGGAATAAAAACATGTGCTATTTCTGTATCGCTTTCATAAGAAAATGGAATTCCAGCAAAATGGAATTATATATAAACGAGTTATTTAATAAAAGGTTTTCTCTTACAACCATGTAGAAACTTTAAAACTTTTAAAATCCGAATTAACTCATACGATTGATTGTTTTTGTTCTTTAAAAATTGTACGTTAAAAATACAATACACCAGCTATTTCAATATATGTCACAAAACAATTTGGAGCGAAATATATCGTATTTCTCGTGAATGGCGAATATCGAAGTATGGTAACGATATAATATTTTTAACACGATCTGTTCAAGGTTTATATAGAATATGGAAAACATAATGCAAGAATGTAATGCTCTTGATGGCTTATGTGCCGAGTTTACCACGAAATCTCATTTGAAAGTTTGATTAAAATTTCAACAGGTCGACCGTGCAACAGACAAACTCATCGAACTCGGCAGAGTTTTGTAGACTGACTGCGACAATTTTTAAAATCTGATAAGCATCCCATTTTCTGCAACGCATAAACTTCTCACTCTGCATAACCAGAAAATGAAGTCCTCTACTAAAAATGACTCTACTCGTTAATTAATGGACGTTTTCTCAATTAAAGCTATATTAATTATTAATACACAGTATATAATTAATATTAAATTCCTTATTCTGTTTAACATAAAACATCATTAGGTAATTATTTGTTATTATATACTTAGCATTATAAGGATGTGTATAGGATAAAAAAACATTGAAAAAGAGACTATGTTTCGAATGTAATAAAATCCTGTTGAAAAAATGTTGGGTAACATAAGCTTTAACAAAATTTAATAAATATCGTCCTATTTCGTCAAAGCTCGCGAACCACCAAATTTTAAAATATTTTCAAGATTAAAAAAAATTTTCCTCTTAGCATTTATCCTCTGTTATACCATTCAATAATAAATAATTGTATTAAAAATATTTTTCTAACAATTCTAATTAGTTTTTAATTTAGTGTCCGGAGCTTCCATTATAATGAAAAATTTTGTTTTAATTAATAAATTCATTATTTTAAATCAAAGATATGAATTTTTCATAAAAAAAACGTAACAAACTTTTGTCCTTCTCTCTTGTACATTTAAAGAGAAACACGCATAAAATACTTGTGCTTTTCATAGAAGACGCCTAGAGTATATCCATAAATTTTCGAATATAGAGAGAGTCTATAAATATTTAGCTCTTTCCCCTTGTCGTGTATATTTCCTCTCCTTCCCTCCGATTTTCCTGAGTGTTGAACAGAGGCGCGAGAGTGTAGGGAATGCAGAGGCGCCAGAGAGAAGTACCATGCAACGTCCCTGGAATGAATTCTCTCTCTGTCTCCGACACGTGTTTCTCACTCTGACTTAATTAAGCCGTCAGTACAAACGCGCAGCATCCAAACACGTGGCTATGTCAGATTTCGGTGTGGCGTCCTTTGCACCACACCGAAATCACGACGTGGAACCCGGGGAAGAGACGCTTAATTCTTGTTTTCAGGATGAGTCGTTAAACCGGAAACGCCTGTCCGGGATTTCGTCGCAACCCGGTTTCGAAGCGGCTTCTGTTACGATACAAATTAACACTCGTTACGAATGTCCTTCTCGTCGCTTTCGAATGCAATTGAGTCACATCCAAACAATACATTATTACATTACATTTAGAAAGCTGTTGTCACAATCACTTGTAATAATCTATAAAAATGAATTGATCACATATTAATGTATATTATTATTTGTCATTTAGTTGGAACTTAATTTTAATAATATATTTTTCGACTAATCTTTCTCATTGATTAATTCATCAATGACATTCGCATTGTAACATGCTTATTATCTCCCTCGTTAATACCATACGCATTCATTATACATACCGGCTAAACCCTAACTAGATCACGATAAATCCCTAAGATTTCGACCAAAAGCGCACCATTGTGTTCGCCTGAGTTAGCGGAATTACGGTCCAGTCCCGTCTTACCTTTCACGCAAACGCAATTTGTTAGTCGCGCGTCTGAGCTAGGTCCAAACAGTATCTGGGTTACACTGAAGTTTCGTCTCTATCTCGCGCGTGTTTCTCGCTCTGAATTAATTAAGCCGTCAGTACCAGCGGGCTAGCTGGTCCGACCACCGCGTGGTTGAGTCAAGCTTCGATGTAGCAGTTCGGTAGACCGGTAGAGACCAAAATCACAACGGCAGGTAAACATATACAATACGAACTACGGAAAACAGGGGGGGGGGAGGTCTCTCGTTCTACGCGTCTTATAAACCACCGGCGCCGGCTTTGGGACCTGTCACGCCGATGGAGCCTAATGACAGCTCATTAGTGACGTGGTCAACTTTTTATGTTGAGCATCAATTTGGGTTGTTTTATTTTTCCAGCTCGTTACAAACGATCACACGATGTTTATGCGTGTCGTCGGCCAAACGAGGCACAGGACTACGTAGACAGACGATGGAGAATAGACATTCGGGCTTGTTTCGAAATAAAAAAATGACGATCGTTATGGTAGACTGAATATGAAAATAGCGCCGCGTATCAAGCAATGATTATTTATCACCTGTGTACGAAGATAATTGTTCCAACAGGCAATCAAAAAATTCTGCCCGTTCTTGTATCCCAATTTTGCGTTATCTCGCCAAACAGTTTAGCGAGAAATACGATAGTCGCGAGCATGTAATCATTTTCCGAATGTAAAAACAGCGTAAAGAGAAACTAAATTTCAACTTTTAAATTATTTTGTTCGGAAACGGGATGATTTTACAAATGGTAAACTCGACAATATTCTTTAGCTTGGAATTAAAAGATTAAACGTACAAAACGTACAAACATTTAACATATATGATAATACAACTCCAACTGTTTATTATTTTAATTTATTAAAACGTCGGACGATTAAAATTGAGAAACGGTCGGCAGCGCAGCCGATGTTTATTTCATTGTATTATCTCTCTCTCGTATGTTGCATCATTTTTCTGCATTTTACCTGTAAGTAAATAATTTCATACATTTCCCCGACAAAAGCTTTAACTACTTCATAATCATTTACGTTTCACAAAAACAGAAAGGAAAAGATATATTGTGAGGACAAAATGAAATTTTCTGAAAAATTCAACGCAACGGGACTCGCATTATGTGCGCATTAATTTACTAACTTGATGAGCTTTCATTGTTTTTATCCCGTCTCACTCAATAGAGCATTATTCAGTTTTATGCAAAATATTACTAGTTTCACGCCACAGTAACGCCTTCCTGTTTCTGACATTCTTTCAAAGTAATTTTCTCATTAATCTACCTGCTATATTTTCCTATTCTTCTCTCACTCACTTCTCGCTTGATGCTGCAATACAAACATTCTGTACTTACTAAAATAATATATAAACTCGAAGAAAATGGCGATTAAAAAACGAGCCTCACAAAAGCACTTGAGAGCGACAAGAATCACTTCCTCGATTACATACACGACGCGGCGACGTAACGTCGACGATATCGATTAGTTGTACTTGAGCCGATCAACTTCGACTCGACCCTCATGTTAGCACAAGAACCACCAGCCGTGGTTTCTTGCGCGGAGCGTTCCGCGCGGAAACAAAGAGCCAGATTTTCCACGGTGCAGTCGAGTATAGCTTTCAGTCTGGGCCCTTCCGCCTCGTGTTTCACTGCTCCAACGGGGTGTTAATGGTGCCTGAGGCCACAAGGCCATCCATCACCGTACTCGGCCTCTGTATGCTGCGCGCTGTCTACTCACGATGTCTCCGGGCTCTTCCATGTGAACCGCAACAATGCTTCTTCAGTTCACCGATACACTTACGTTACCGTGAGCTTTACCGGCGAGCTTTGGCATCCGCTTTCGAATTGCAATTACCAGAAACAGCGATATCGATGAAACAGCTATTACCGGTGTAGATACTATATGCGTCAGATACAAGCACACTCCAGCTGCGTTATTAGCGATTGCATTTGTTTGAGCTGTGTACAGCTTAGCTGCGTACACTGTATACATAATTGCGTATGCGGTAATTATTGGAAGATGCATTAATGATCATAAGGCGTCTATACGGTTATAATGTGTGAAATCACATACAGAGATCAAACCGTTAACAAAGCTAAAACTTACTTTACTCCTTTAAGTATTTTATATTGCCTACAGAAATATATTGAAGAAAAATCTGAATATACATATATATTAAATTATTCTATTATTGATTCAGCTTTATACATTTTATAATATCCACGATCTGCACGATCCAAGATTCCATCAACATTTTATTTTGTAAACTTGTGATAAAAATTTATCATATAATAAATTAAACTTATTCATTATGACCATATTCCATGAATACATTCACAATCGCTAAAACTTGCGCAACCACATCATAGAGACCACGACGGATTTATTTATTTGAGAACCACATTAATTTCAAGAGGCACGAGTGGATCGCTTTCGAGAGGTACTGGTGAGCGAGGGAATGTACGCTTTATTTACGGTCTGAAAAATGCAGGCACGCGGTATGGCCATCGAGCTCCTCTTCGCCTTCCCCCCTACTGATCGCCTATCCCATTTCTCTTTTGCCGTGGGGCCTCCCTTTCGGTATCGTTCCCTCGTCCTTCATTTGCCTAAAAGATCCCTTTGTCCACTCGTCTTCATCCTGCTTCACTTGCAAAATCCTCTACGCATTTTCTACCCCCTTCTTCGACTGCCCTCCCACTCTATTCGGAGCTCGCGAATGATGCCAGCCGTTTCGTCGATGAAACGACGATAACGAGATATTCGGTTTCGACGATACGGAAGTGAATTTTTCGCGAACGGAATTCGATACGTCGTACATTGAGGGCGGTTCGGCTCATTGAATTGACGTATCCACGTATCTAATATTGAGTACCTCCAATGGTCGATATTTGATCAAATACTGAGGCGCACGAAGAAAGTTAGATTAATCGTACATTTGAAAGTTTTACTTTTGTCGGGGCATCTCTTTGAAACAGTAAATATCTATTAAGTGCCATGCAAGCTCATATTTTTACTTCAAAAATTACATAATAATTTTGAAGAATTATCACTTGGAATAAAATTCTTAACACATTCACCGTCATGACGATCACTGATGATTGGCATGAGACGACAGATAAATAAATACGTCACGTATTACATTTTTGTGTAATTTGATATTATAAATTTTTTACTATAAATTAAATGTTCTTTTTAATAAATAGTTCAATAGTAGGAACAAAAAATGATCATAAAATATGTTTGACAATAAATGTGTCAAATATATACTTAAATCTATATTTATGATATGAGCAGCTTAATAAATAAAAACCTGATAAAAACATTTTTAAACGAAAAATTTAATTATAGTTTAATCCAAATAATTTTTGAATAGCAAGTCGCAGTGCATACGGAAACAATTTCTATGATTATTGAATGTAACAAATACCAACGAGAAATTTTTTCGTTTTTATCTATCCAGAAAAACCGCTCATGTTTAATGCTCCACTTAAACCGCGTACATTATGTGCGCTTTGATGTATTAATGCCGCTGATTCAGCCTCTCGATTACAATACGATATACGTACTGATACGCCACGAGAATTACTGAAACGCGACTATTTGCGTAATGAATAAATATAAAATATTCAATGCGCAACCGCGTCCATTCTCCGAATTCAAATAAACAATTGCATTTTACTTATCCGTATGCACGTTATGAACGTAATATCGTTTCGCGGGCTATCCGATTTATATTGCCTCGCAAAAATGGCCAAATAAAATTAATTGCTATTTCCTATGCGCGCACGTATTCCACCTTGATATTTTATGAATGAATTATCTCTAAACGTTTAAACAGTATCGCGGTTTTAGATTGATTTTCCCATAAAAGCTAGTGCAAAAAGAGTTAATCTATGCATATCCATAACAGGTTTTATCGAGATCTATTCTTAAGATAATAAAGATAATAATAATAAGAGTAATAAAGATAATAAAGACTTGTAAATAATTTCCTAACGATAATATTCAAATAAAAATATCAATTATTATCTTTATAAGAATCAATCCCCATTCCATACTCAACAAGAATGTCACTGCGACTGCTTTATCCTCTTAGACGTGCCCTTAACGACGGACTCACCCTTAACTTGGATACTGAAGCGCTCGGCAGACCGCCGGCAACGAAGTTCAAAGGGTCGTTTCGCGACCGATCGAAACATTGGGGGGGGGGAGAGGAGGAGGGATTTCGTCGCCGCAATAGCAGGAACGAGCTCGTTTTTGCGATTGCGACGAGCGTAACTACTCGACCCACCCCATGGAAGCTCAACGGACATGAGGCGTTCTGCGAATTGCGTAGCCGCGCGTGCTCGCGTGACTCCGCCGCATTTACGCATCGGCTGCGCAACCCTGTCATTTTTTTCTTCCACGGATTCCGTGGCGCCGTGTCGGAGCCGGGGAACCTTTTCCCTCCGAAGTCCGAATGATGTTGTGTGCAGTACGCGGCAGGGTACTAACCACCGGCTTATGATTTCCCATAAATGCCACTCTTCCCGCCGCACCCCGCATACCGTCGATTCTTCCGGTTTTCTCGCTCGCACACTTCCCCTTCGCTCTATTCACGCACCACTTTCGCAGATAAAATCGCGCGACGTTTTTTCTGTAGCCACGCACAGGATAATTACACGGCTAAATGCGGGGTTCATCGTTGATTTCGAGTCGGCCTCAACGTCGGGCTCAAACGCGAGCGTGAACGCGCGAAAAATGTGTTTGCCACTCGTCGCGGGAATTGTTGCGCGACGGGGCATCGCGGCGCCGAATAAATTTCTGCATATATCGCAACTCTTGATAACTACCGCACGATAAACTCTACACATTACGTCTTCATTCGAAAACTCGGTGTAAAAAGGGCGACACACGTCTTTGAAATTATATAAAAAAGTCGTATGTACAAAGACACATGTACAAGTAGAAAAACTAAAAATACTGTCTTTAAAATTTAACTTGAAATATTTTCCAACTAGATAAATACTTATGAATTGTTAATTAACAAAGAGGATTTCTAATATTAAATTGCATATTTTTTTAATTTCAAGAAATGACAATTCTGCTGATATAATAATTCTTGATGCGAAATATGAAATTTATATAGAACGTATTTAAAAAGTAGACAAATAGAAAGAAATTAAGAAATATAATAATTTTTCATTTATTCAGTTGTCGAGATAATAATTAATTTTTTTTAACCTTCACGTATCACCGGAAGATGTAAAATAAAAAAAGAAGTTTTAATTAAAAATATTTATTGTACTCTCTAAAAGTAAATCAGTGAATCTCACTGTCAATCAGCGATTATACACTGATTGTCAGTGTTAAGTATACCACTAAATTTTTCAATGGTGTACTTAACACTGACAATCAGTGTATAATCGCTGATTGACAGTGAGTTTCACTGATTCATTTTTAGAGAGTAGTCACGCTAACGGTCGAGCCACTTATTACATTTGCACAAGATTCGAGAATCCTTCCGAATTTATGGGGGCTGCCAAACTTTTCTGTCAACCAGATCACCTCGGCGAACGATACCGAAGCCGTTCCTGTTCTCTCCCAAGAATAGTTTCCGCGGCGTTTCCGCGCCGGATGGAAATTTTTCAAAAAAACCGTCGGCCGGAAAGAATAACGGGATGCATTCGTGGATCCGCATTTCACTCTCCCCCCCCGTCTCTCTGCGCCTCGCCGCCCTCGTGTCTGTACTTCCACCCTTTCTCTCGCGTCGCGTTTCTCGGGGAAGTGTTCGCACGTAACAGCGACCCGGTTTCCTTTCATCCGTCTCGATTCACGAGGTGAGGACGATGAAGGACCTCGCCTCGCGTACGTACTCGTCCGCGTGACGGATCACACAGTCAGATTGCTGACATGTGGAATATTACATTGTCATCCCTCTCGCATGAGCGAGCGCGAGCGGGCGCGACGTATCAATCCTTAGCTGCCGAAGTGGTATCCGATGTTCGCTCGTGCTAAAGCCTTTCAAAAAATACCGGATAAGTTTCTCAATCCTGAAATATATAGATCGTAGACTGATCATAAACCAGCGCATCGATTTCCTTTTAATAAAAATATAAGATCATGAATTTATTCAACGAGAAAACTATATATGTATTATACGTTATATAATATATTTTGCGTTAATGATAATATCTGTAATATCTGTTAGATTGTACAGAGCATTTTCCACTTTGAATACTCTGTTCTCTTCTTTGCGCCATTATGATGTTAAACACGACTACTTGATTAGCGATGCGGTGGTTTTTTCGAGTACAAAGTGGATTTTCGGTTTTAAAATCCTCTTACGTTGAGTAAGAGAGTGTACTCGGTGTGCCCAGTTGTGTCTTCGTTAAGACTAGCCGTCTTAGCGTGGAACGCGACTACTTGACCTTTTGTCGCTCTGGGCAAGAAGTAATTCTACCAGGTTCATCTTAACGAGCCATACGTTCTTTCTTATTTACAAGAGTCTCGAGTTCTCGAGATGCTTGCGAGTGTTCGAAATAGTAAAGCTTGCTTGAATTAATGATGTTCGTACAAGTCGAACGATACTTCTTATCTCTTTCTCATATTTGCAATTTCATGAAATTCGCGTGGCGTATTTTTAATCCGTTGAGACCAGATGAAACATTTTAAATTAATAACGTGACGTAAAACACAAAAAAAGGACCGATAAACTACGTAGAAACATGATGATAAAATTAAACCGTAAAATGGTTAATTTAAAGATTCTACGTCGCGCCGTAGAAGTCGAACGATACTTCTTATCTTTTTCTCATGTTTGCAATTTCATGAAATTCGCGCGGCGTATTTTTAACCCGTTGAGACCAGATGAAACATTTTAAATTAATAACGTGACGTAAAACACAAAAAGGACCGATAAACTATGTAGAAACATGATGATAAAATTAAACCGTGAAATGGTTATAAATTTAAAGATTCTACGTCGCGCCGCTACGTCTATACTCTCATTAGTAACTGGTTTTGCTTTTATAATGCGTCGGAATATCGTAAAGTATCAATCACAATTTTGCGGTAAGTACGAGATAATAAATACGATCGTTACGGACGAAAGGAGGAAAGGCAGGAAGAAGTGGAGAGGAAAGATAGTAACAATTTAAGGGAGGTAGAGCGAACTCGTCAGAAATCCCGCGAGGAAAGTTCCTGCCTTGTCGAAATCACGGTGCTCGAGGGGGATTACACAAGTTTGGCTGGCTCGCCGGTGTACAGTACTGGATGCGGAGTATCCTTGAATTCGCGCCGTGACAAATTAGTGCGAGAAGGGGCTGCCCAGCCGTCCCCTTCGCGCGAAAGAATTTAAATGGTAATCCGGGAATAAGCGCCCGGCCGAGGGGAACGAGATTTCCATGTTACCGCTCTCGTCAACGCGCGTTTCCCCGACGAAGTTGTAACTTCTCGCATAGCTTTAAGCCTCGTCTCGCAGTCGCGCCGCGTTTACGACGGTGAGGGATCGAGCTTTAAATTTTCCGCGTCAAATCGATGTGACTTATGGTTACGATTTATGCACGAAATACGGAATTTCGGAAACGCGGAATACGCGAAAATCCATTTCCGGTGCCGTACATATCAGTCAGTAAAGCGCGGGGCTATCGATCAGCGAGTTTGACGCCGTGCCCGTAGAAATGCAATAAGTAAGGCGAGCGAATTGAAACAAATTTAATAAGAGCGGTGCGCGGCGGTTAGGGAGAGGCAGGGGGGCAGAGGGGGAATCGTGGATAGTTCGAAACTCGATATTAGCTCGCCGCGTAGCAACTTTTGAACGTGCTGAACCGCACCTACCTGAATTATACATTATAATCCTGCGTGAGTAAGAAGTCCAACGCGAAATTCGCAGCTCGTGTATCCTCTACACGAGATCGATATTCCAGTCAATATTAAGAATAAAAATATGGCGATGTCAATTTGGAAGAAGCTCACGATAAACATGTCAAGCAGCGGAATTTTATTCTTCTATTTATATTATTGGATTTAAATCTGGATCATTCTGCCGATGTAATAAGAATTATCTACATGCAGATAGACTAAATACCGCAAATGAAATAATTCGAATATACGAGTATAATCTCTGACTATTAATTAGCTGTTAATGCGTTTAAAATATGAGAGACATATTCTCTATGATATACAATATATATGTAATCATGATATTTCAATATTAAACATTCATTGAGTTTAATATTTCGAGTCCGGCAATTTCGAGTCTGCAGCAAATATGAACATTTAGATAAAGATAGATATCCCGACGTGCACGGGCATATTTGCCGTAGCGCAGATTTTCGATACGCTGCCACAATATAGATACGGGAAGGGCAAAATCCGATTGTTTTTCTGTGTTCGAAATTGAAGCTTGCAAACCAAGAATTTACCGGGCAGCTGGCATCGAGAAATGTATTTCTATCGTAATAATTTGGCTTTACGTGAGCATATTTGTAGACTAGAGTCTATGAACCAACACTTGAAACCTAATTTACGGCGCTCGATATTACGAGCGTTATTGTTGTCGATTATGTTTTACATGCGTCACGAATGGTGAAATGGACGGCCGTTATTAACGATCGAGTTTCGGGCGTAATACCAATGCGTCAATCTGCATTATGTCGACGAGCGTCCACGGTGTTGCCAAATGAAAAGGATCGATTCGCGTCTCGATTTGCAATCCGTGCCAACAATTTTGCTTTTGCTTTTGTCTTTCTCTTTAACAAATTCGTCGCGAGACGAAGAATTCGCGTCTCAAATCTCTCATATAAAATCATTGTAACGAAAAAGCGCACCAAGATTAATTCATTGAAATAATATTTAAGTAAAAGATTTTTAAATAAGTGTTGGAAGGCAACAACAAATCTGAATATGGCGCGATCAAATACATTACTATGCGCATGTGTATCGCAGTTCAGTTACGATTTAGTGATTTCTGTTCCTTTTCCTGTTTTGACTAGTGTTGTACACGGAAAGAATTTTCCCTTAAAATTTAGCCTAAAAATCATGGTAATCGTGGGAAACAAATATTTCGAAGATTTTTATAAATTCTCTCTGATTTATAAAAATATCTATCATAATATCTATTACAATAAAATATAAAATCTGTTTGATTAATATTACAATCTGTTTGGTAATTTTTATTATATAGTTTATAAAAATTTATTATGTAGTTTATAAAATTTCTGTTGTATATTTCACAAATTCCTTTCATTTTTGGTAATATTTAGTAGTTTTTTATTTTTATGTAGTTGTCTAGTTATTCCACTCTTATCACCAAACATGTTAAAATTTTTAGTGAATTTTACGGTAAAATATAATGAAAAATTCTCTCCGTGTAGACTGTATTTCTATTGTAAGTCGCAACGTTATTGTAAACCCTTTCTGTGTTCAACGCAGTAATTTAATCAAACTTTTTATAGTCACCTTTTATTTCGTTTAAAAGTTACACAGAATACAGTTCTAAATAAAGTTTCTTTATATCGTGCATCGTTCTTTCATTTAGATTAAGAGACACCCTTTTAAGATAAAGAGTCAAGATATTTAACAAAATTTTAAGTAAATGATTTATAAACGGTTTAATAATAGTAATATGTAATATGTCTGAATGCATAACGCCTACGATTATTATTATTATACGAAGCAGCGGGAAACACGTAGCCTGCGCAACACATCACTTCCGCGGATGAATAACGCATTAGCAATAAGCGTTTCGCAGATAAAAGTGCGTAGGTGGTCCTAGCAGAACAAAAAATGAGTGGACTCGACCGATTCTCCTTTCGGAATGGCGTCCATCTCATTTTCATGTCGCTCTTAGTCATCCCGAGTCGAACAAGGGCCCGGAGATGTCTCGCGTTAGGTCGTCTCTCTCCCTTTCCTTTCTCCATGTTATTATTTTCTCATACATACAATTAGCGTGGGACTGTCCGCAAATTAGCAGCGTGACGTTTTACGACTCGATGAGACAGTCATTGCGCAAATAGTCGTTCGCCCGAGACGTTTTGTCTCCCTCATGTTCAGCCTCGTGTGTCCACGCGTAATTGAAGGTATCTTCAATTACACGAACGCGTATCTCCTTAACGCGAGAAGATTGTCCAGCACGTCATTTCCGAGACAAGCCAAACTCGCAATCATTACTCTTCGTTACAGGCTGCAATCTATTGTTGTTAGGGGAGAGTTGCTGAATGCGTACCGGTCTCCTAAATCGTACCTCTTCAATATTTTATAGTTTTATTTAATATAAGCAACATTTATTAATCAAAATATGAAGTAAATGAGAAATGAGTAATATAAACGAAAAATGAACATGTTACATCTTATTTTGTAGATGTTGTC